>JAMRYI010000162.1:0-271165 GCA_029231635.1 Ditylenchus weischeri | reverse complement strand
ATCAGACGTTCGTAGAAGCCATACCTCCATGGTGCTTTTTTAATGATGTGGAAGTATTGAATCCCAAGTTGGGCTACATAAAACTATACCAGCAAGTCGTGAAGTACAGGATTCTACAATCTTTTAATCGCCTTAGCACCAAGGACGAGATTGGTACTATTATCGGAGGTGATGAAGAGTGGAGTGGCTCAACGAGCAATAAACATCCCAAATGCATTTAGAAATCCTTCAGCTGAACAATCTGACATGAGCTCTAGTTAAATAGCACGCACTAAAGGAGGCATAGTGCTTGCAAGATCTGATATAAATCCAGAATTTGAAGACGATTTTGAAGGAGCCGAAATCGTTGACTTAGAAAATATGTGGACAGAAGATGAAATTATTGATCAGCAACACTTTGTTTGTAAAGCTCATTGTTTGCAGCTAGTTTTAAAGCATGCTCTAGATGTTGAAGATTCAACGACTCATAAGTTGCGCAAGGCTAGCTAGAATTTCATAAAGCTTTGTTTGTTAACAACTTTTAGAAAGTTTTTTCAATTATAAACCACTTTCGGCATTCTCATTTAGCGTCAAAAGAGCTGCTTGCAGTAACAGGGTTCAATGTTCTTATCTTTGCGCCCACTCACCCACCCACAGCACTGGTTTATAAAAGAATTGTACAAGATATCAATAAATTTAATCGCACAGAACTCAATCACGGCTGAGAAGTTATCACTGCAAACGTGCTTAAGTCCATAAAACTCACTTTAGAAGTTATTGAGCCTTTTCATCCAGTAACTTCACACAAATTTAGCTTGGAGAATCACAATTTGGTGATATTCATATCCCAACGGAAATAATATCACCATTTGGATTAGGGACAGTTCATGTTCCTTTGAGAACAGAATCTAATAATGATCTTGTAAAAGATGTTTTCCATCGCTGCGTGCGACAAGCTGGCAACCTTTTTGGGCAAATGAGATTTAAACACTAAATTTTTTCTCTAAAGCAGTAGAAATTTTAGCCAGATGGTTTAATAAAAAAGTAAGTTATCGATATTTTGATAATTCCTGCTTCGTCTGGTGCAGCTGAAAGAATCTTTTCCATAATGACAATGCATGCGGAAGGAAGAAGAGTTGGAATTTACGAAGAACTGTTGAAGTCTCGAACACTTTTAACATATCACTCGAAATATATTTTTTAAGTTGCTGTGATTTTTCAATAAAGATTGATTTTTTAACCAAAAAAATGAGAAGCAAAAAAATTTTAAGGCCGGTAGACGGCCGGCGTTGAAAAATTTACATCGGACAACCGGCGCACGGCCGGCGAAAATTGTAGCAAGACGGCAAAATATTGGGTTGCAGTATAGAATCCCCCCACGCGGAGTGCTAGGATGGAGGAGATAACTTCATATTCGTGTTTCTCGACCCCGATATCATGAGATAGCCGGCTGTTTTTTTTACTTCTGAGAAAAAAAATTTTTTCGAACAACAGGGGGAGGGTATCATGGGTTTTTTATTCAAAATTTAAAAAAATTTAAATTGGCGCCTTTTGAATTTTAAAGGGATTAAGGGCTGTATCCCCCCACGCACGCTCCCACTTGAACATTTTATTTGCTTTCTTCTATTTATTTGGTTTAATCAATATAACAAAAATCAAATTCAATGTATATCCAACAAATAAAAAAATTTATAGCTTTAGATATTTTATGCAAATTAATGTCTAAATTTTCGTCTTTTTACCATGTTTTTCAACTGGGCCGTAGCAAAAAGAGACTCTATATGCATTTTTCATCTAGAGTACTTCTCGCGCATCTCTAACTCTCAATCCCCCAGGAGTTGAGATGCGCACACCCCTTAGACACAAATCACTCGAAAGTGACTCTGGATGCATGAAAAAGCATGCATACCAGAGTTTATTTACGCGGTAGGCCCCAGTATTCAAAACTATGTTCAACATCTTCTTGTTAGTGGGCCCTGTGTGATTAGTGGCCCCCTTTTATTCCCTTCCCCTCCCAATTAAGCCCTTAATCCCTTTAAAATTCAAAAGGCGCCAATTTAAATTTTTCAAATTTTGACTAAGGAAACCATGATACCCCCTGTGGTTCGAAAATTTTTTTTCTGAGAATTAAAAAATGATTCTCATGAAATCGGGGTCGAGAAACACGAATGTGAAGTTATCTCCTCCATCCGAGCACTCTACGTGGGGGATTCTATACTCAAGCCAAATATTGGATGGCCCGCCGACGGCCGGGCGTTAGAAAAAAATTTCGGACGGACGGTTGGACGGCCTGTCAAAAACGTGTAGGACGGGGACGGGACGCCATTCAAATTTTAAGTAGCGCGGTCACTATGGCTGCCATACAAGTAAACAAGCATGCTCAAACCTTCTTTGTCTCAGCACCTAATTTCACAAAAACTAATCCGAAATAGTCGATTCCAACATGAGCGAATCGCATGCTCTCGTTGACTCTAGAAGCAGTGAGATTTGGCATCGTAGGAGCTCGGAATAGAGTTGCTGTATTGCGTGTCTTACACTCCGTTTGAAAGACATCCGAGACAGTCCTGCAACCTCGTGGCAACCAAAAGCGCAAACGGAGAAGCGCTAGGGTTGAATTCAAATTTCGGTTTCGCCGATGAACCAGCCAACCATAGTTTTAACTACTCCCAAGGCAACTTTAGTCAGTGAAAACAACATAAACCGTGTTTTAATGGCGCGAAAAGACATTTATAAAAATTCACCTATGACTTTTTGCCTTGAAGGGCACATAGCGTGATTAAAACCAGCGTTTTCAACACTCAAACTCAGACACTAAACTCAAGGTTAAACTCAAACTAAACTCAAAAAAATTGTCAAGGGAGAGGACCCTGACTGTGACCTGGGGATTTCTCGATGAATTATGAATTCCTGTAGAGCGTACCCAATCCCTTGTGAATTTGGCTTCCCATCTCTAAAAGCCAAACAAAAAACTCATGATTGACCAATGGATTAAGGGTCAGGTATCAAAAAAAACCATGGTGTGTGTATCAAAGTATTTTTAGAACCTTGAGTGACCCTTGTACCTCTTTTGTGGACCTTCAGAGCTGGGGAGCCAGATTTCTCAGGAACTTGGGTCTGCTCTACAAGCATACGCTGAAAAAATAAAATAAATTGAAGTTCCCCCAGGTCACAGTCAAGGTCCCTCCCTTGTTAGTAGACTTTGTAAAATTAAATGCCAAATGAGGTGCCAAAAGAGGTTAGCCTAAAGAAGTATTAACTGTTAAATTAAACAATCACATGAGCATAAACTCAGGTTTTGTTGTTTTGATGCGTTTTTGCGCTTTTTATTGCTTTTCTGTTGAATTTTCGAAAAATATTTTTTGTGCAAAAATCCGTATTCAACACGGACCGTACGGAGAATACGGTCCGTGTCGACCCTGCATTCTGTGTTTTCACAATATTCTTTCCAATGTTATCTTAGAGTTGTGAAAAAGCCAGAGCGGAATATTTATAGTATTTATATAGCATTAAACATGTGTGGGTGGGTCAAATTAGAGATTGGGGGTAGGCGGGAGGGTGCTTGCTTAATTAGACCACTGCTTAATTAGACCACTTCTAGCGAAGTAGTCACAGTTGTCAAAAAATTCTTGAAAAACGAGACTGTCGGATTTCATCTCCTTCCCTGTCATCTTATCACGCAGGCCTAAAATTTCAGGTTTTTTAGGAGAGAATCGGCTTCTACTAGCTAGAAGTCTAGATCTCTCAATAAGTTCTTAAGCGATTTGTGCTTGACCTGATCAGTGAGTGGATGGTTCGGCGGGTCCGGTGTCATGAACGTTTTTCCATTAGCCAAGACCACATCTATTTCAGCAATCAGATTCTTGATTGTCACTAGCTAAAGGGTAGATGAAGAAATTTTTCAGTCTGAACCTAATCAATTTTTTAGAATGGTCTAGTTGCATGATTCTCCACCAGTCGACGGGCATGAATTTTTCATAGAGAATTGTAACTCTTCGAGACTAAGTTGGCCGTATATAGGGTCCCGGGGGGTTCTACCGATCTCAAGTGTCCTGTTAGTGTACCCAGGTCGATCAACAAGGGTTTTTTTATTCAACAATCAGTACAACTTAATTCAATACATGCACAGACAAGCAAGGTGATCAACAACAGTTGGTCGTAGCCGATAACAAGCAATCAAGATGCTCCAAGGAGCGTGCAAAGAGATCAAAGAGGAGCAAGTCAGTTCAGCGCAAATCTTGCCAGCAAAGAGCAAGGAGAAGCTGATTAACAGGCCCCAAACACATCCAAAGTACTGTGGTCTGCCAAATACAAGTTAAAAATCAGCCTAACTTTCTAGCCAAATTTGGGGAAATTTTCCAATGCCGTAGTCAGCCTAGCCCGGGTAATTTGCCTGTTTTTAGAGGGGTGATGTTAGGCAAAAAGGGATCAGAAAGAAAAAGCAAAGAAACAAATCAAATGGCCAAATACAAATTTATTTAATTTACTTTAAGGTCCTAGCTTGATGAGCATCCTGACCACGTAATCGACGATTAAACCGGCCTCGCGGACGCGACACTGCCTACTCACCTCCTGCCTACTCTGCTACTGGCCACCCCCTCTTGGCTATGCTATTGCTGGCTACCCCCTTTCTATCTACACCTCCCGCCTACCCCCAATCTCCAATTTGACCCACCCACACATGTTGAATACTATATAGAGATTACCGCCCGGCGCTTATTTTATAATATTTTTATAATAATATTTACTCTGTCCTGAGATACAGACCCTCAAATTTATTAAAAAATTGTTGGCAGGCAAAAATATTTTAAGTAGGCTTTATTAGCTCTTCACACTGAATATACTTTTTTGATTTTCTTAAAGAAGCACTGGAATTCGGAGAGGCACTAGATATATCTGATCTTGTGGAGAAGCTAAAAAACAAGGCAGTATCAGTCGTACTTTTGGAGGTACGCCAACAATTCTTCTACATCTTCTTTGGAGCCTAGGAAAGTGGGCGAACGTTCGTGTATTTTCTTTGGTTGGATCTGCAAATTGAAATTTTTGAGTTAATTTTTTCGTGTTTAAAAAAATAATTACATCTAGAATAGGTTTTTTGCCTGAAGTAGCAAGTCCTCCCGCCTGCTCCAGGATAAAAGCCATTGGGTTGCACTCGTACAGCAAACGAAGCTAAAAAATTATTTTGTGATTTTCAAATAAAAAGTCTTTCTAAAGTTAGATATCTGAACAATGTTGGTATAAAGTCACCCCCTCTAGTTCGTTCTTGCCTAGGGTCCGACACTTTTTTACCTACATTTTTGAAAACTTATACTAAATCTAATTCGTCAGTCTAAGCAGAGAAATCGCAAAGATTCCGATTTTGCCATTGTTTCTTTAAAAAAAAAGCACGCGGCTCTTGACATAAGGCAAAATCGGAATCCTTGACTTTTTGATTAGACTGACGGATCAGATTTTATATAATTTTTCAAAAATAAATTTAAAAAAAGTGTCGCACCCCATGTAGGAACATACCTGAGGGGTAGTCTTCGTTGTACTACCAAACCTCTTCGAAGTTAAAATTTGGAAAAAATAGCTGCAGTAAGCCTGCATTCTTACGTCTATCACTTTTTTTTTTAAAAGTGTAATTCTGCCAAAAAACTTGCTTTTCCGTTCGGTGCATCCGATGTGGCTGGATACATGAAAATGCCTCCATAAAGTATGGTGCCTTGAAAAAAAGATTTATTTTTCCTAGACTAACTAAACAAAAAAACTTACGGTGAACATCAGCAACCATGGAGCCTACATATCGCTGCCCATATGCAGACTTGCCTTCTTCAGGGAATTTTTTAGAGTGACTGAAATGTTCAATGCTGGTTGGAGTGTAACTTTAAATATAATAAAAAATATAGCCCCTCAAACCTTACATGTATTCAGCCACTCCTTTGGACCATTTTTTGGTGTAGCCTTCATTGATGCTGTAGATCTTGCCTCTCTTAGGTACTGTCATTTTGGGGTTAGTCAGGATGAACTCTCC
Source organism: Ditylenchus weischeri (assembly GCA_029231635.1). Lineage (NCBI taxonomy): Eukaryota > Metazoa > Nematoda > Chromadorea > Rhabditida > Anguinidae > Ditylenchus > Ditylenchus weischeri. The sequence goes on along the minus strand of JAMRYI010000162.1, from coordinate 265,176 downwards.
GATGCTCTGGAAATATAGTGGGGGTATTTTTATTTACGAAATTTCCCCTAAATTCATCAAAAATTCATTAGAGTCATTGTAAGCCCAAATTTAGCGAACTGAACAATGATTATTTAGAGAAAATTATTAAAAATAAGGTAAGTCATTCTTTCTTGCACAGGTTCTGTGTTCGTTGAATGGTAATTTTGGTGCAAAGGAAAAAATTCAATCACTTCTAAGATAACACCATACATAATATTTTGTTAAAACAGGTCTTGAATAATTAGAGGTAAATTTAAGATAGAAATCTAGTGATTAGGGTTGGCAAGGGTGGTCTTAAAACGACGTGCCGACTAGTTGCTGGGTTTGTGAACACCTTTTTAAGAGGCTGTTAAATCTTCATTTGTTGCATTTCAAAAATTTTTTTGAACTATTATATGCAGAACGGCAAAATCTACAAAACAGCTAAAAAAAATTTCTGAAATCCTAAAAATGAAGATTTTACAGCCTGTTAAAAAAGTGCTCACAAACCCAGCAACTAGTCGGCAAGTCGTTTTAATACTACCCTTGCCAACCCCTACTAGAAGAAAAATACCGGTGATTCTTAAAGTGTATTTATTGAATTATTGAAAAAAGTTATTTATTGAAAAAAGTTTATGGTATTAACGGTATTGCGAGTTAGCCACTTCATGTTCTCGGTGAATAAATCTCCGCCTTTTTTTTTACCACTCACACAGTTTAAAGGTCTTGGTCAGTAATAATGAAATTTAGTGCCCACTTTTTACTTTCAAAATCAAATGCTCTTTTTGTGCAGAGTTTCAGCTTTTAGTTATTTTGTCTGCTTTTTAATCGATCTTCGACCACAGTGTTCACTTTTTATTCAAAATAGCTTTTTTGATCAATATTATCTTCTGCTATTTTAGAAGTCTAGAACCTTAAAAACAGCTGATTTGCTTGCAAAAAAAACAATGCGGTCGAAAAATCAGTGAAGAAGTTGGCAAAATGATTAAAAAATTATGATCCATAATAAGAATAAGCCTAGTATGAGTAAAATAAAGGTGTTAGAAAATTACTGTTAACACGGAAAAGTAAGACTGTGACAATCACAGTCAGAGTCCGGCATTTTTGTGTCAAAACTTAAACAACATGCAAGAAATAACAAGCTAGATGCCAGACGACATGAATTTTTTTGTTCATAATAATTAATCCGAAATTCTTTGATGGGTTTCAGAATTCATATACAGGCGACTGTCGATATAACGAACCCCCAAAAAGTTCGTTCCCGCCTAGGGTCTGACACTTTTTTAGCCCGATTTTTGAAGTCTTTAGCCAGTTGTCTTTGGCTGGTTTAGTCCAAAACATCGCAAGGATTCCGATTTTACCAATCGATTCCGGAAATTACAATAGTTTCGCCGAAAAGACCCGTGCCTTTCGATACAACGAACACCTTTTTTGAAAATAAGTGCTCGTTGTATCGAGAGGAACGGCTCTTTTGGGCAAAACTATTGCAATTTTCAGAATCGATTGGTAAAATCGGAATCCTTGCGATGTTTTTGGACTAAACCAGCCAAAGACAACTGGCCAAAGACTTCAAAAATCGGGCTAAAAAAAGTGTCAGACTATAGGCGGGAACGAACTTTATGGAGTTCGTCATATCGAATTCTGCGTCTTGAAGTTTCCAAAATATTTTTTTTGTTAAAAATTACAAAACAAATTTAATGGGTTTCATTATTAACTTCGAACGATTTCATGAAGACAAAGCTAATTTTTGGGGTTGGCAAGGGTAGTGTTAAAACGACTTGCCGACTAGTTGCTGGGTTTGACAGCACTTTTTCAACAGTCTGTAAAATCTTCATTTTCGGCATTTCAGAAATTTTATTTCGAATGCTTTTGTAGATTTTGCCGTTCTACGTATAAAAGTTCAAAAAAAAATCTGAAATGCTGAAAATGGAGATTTTACAGCCTGTAGAAAAAGTGCTGTCAAAGCCAGCAACTAGTCGGCAAGTCGTTTTAACACTACCCTTGCCAACCCTTACTAGAAGAAAAATATATAGATTTTAAAACCCATTAAACAATTTTCTTGCGTTTATTGATTCAAAAGTCTAAAGTTACCAAAGAAACTGTGCTTCAAGGAGCAGAGTCTTGTTGACAAGCCAAAAAATTTGATATATGTGAAACCCATGAAAAAAATTTCGTGATTTTTAAAAATAAAAAAAATTTTGCAACCTATCAGAAGCGTTGGTCACTTCATGCACCCATTTTGCTACAATGTGATTTAAGCTGAACTAACCGGGTCCAGGGTGAAACCGTTAACATTTCCTCCCTGAAAATCAATTTTAAAACAATCTGTTTGCAATCAACACAACCAACCGTGGACAGCACAACCAGTGTGGCTGAACCGTACAAAGCATATCCAGCTGCCACCATTTTTCTGCCTGGTTGCAAAATATCTAAATTCAATTTTTTAATTGTGCAACCTATTGAGTAATAGAAGCTACCTTCTTTACTGACTGGTCCCTCAGTGGTAACCCTTTTGAAAACTCCGAAAATAGTGCCGATGGACACCAAGCAGTCGATGTTTGAGGAACCATCCAAAGGGTCGAAAGTTACTATGTATTTGCCCTGCTTGCTTACCTCCACTTCAATCACCTTTGATATTTAGCCAATTATCAAGAGTGCAGACAGTTTAAAGTTCAAGATAGCACCTCTTCATTTTCCTCCGAAACAAGAGCACAGCAATTGTATGAGGACTTGAGCATGTTGATCATAAGCTCATTGCTGAGTACGTCCAGCTTCTTGACATCTTCCCCTTGGACATTGGTGCTTCCTGCCATACCATATCTGAAAAAGCAGAGGATTTCCATATAAAATTTTCAAAATATAGAACCGATTACTAGTCGAGCCCAACGTTGCTTAACTTTACGAGATCGGACGAGTTAGGCGACTACCGTTGCTCTAGACCGTTGCTATAATAGTCGGTGTTCGAAATTGAATAATAAATAAAATTCAAATTTTAAACGCACTGAAAAAAATTAATTCGAAAACATTATTGACAAAATTAGGGTGGTTCCGCGCAAACTCAAATTTTGCAAATTGCTGTGTTTATCAAGTTTCATGATCCTTTAAGGCGCGGTCGATTATTTTAAGAAGAACAATTTTTAACAAAAAAACCGACTTTTCTCCTTGAAAGACCAACGTAACCCAACCTAAAACGTATAGATTAGTTTTTAGAATACATAAATTATATTGTTTTCTTAGTTGTCGGAGACCGTGCGAAGCACAAATTTTCTTCGACCTTCGTTGAGGTTGTCATCAAGAAGTTCAAATCTAAGATTTCTGAGGTAAGCTGTCATAAGTTTTTGAGTCTATTTGCTAAAAAAATTAATATTTCCTCTGTGCTTATCGGCAATGAAATTCCAGATGACGACAAAAGAAGCGACACCATGCAAACTACGATTACAAAAGGAAAAGCCGCAACAATTCGCATCAGTTATGACATCAGCTGGAATCAAAGTCAAGATTCCTCCCTTCATCAGAACTCGTGTGGCTGGGGTAGGTTTTTGTGATTGTATCTGTCTTGGATTATCTCATTTTGTTCAGAATTGTCTTTGATCTCGTTTCGAAAAAGTGCTCTCTTCAGTTGATGGCACTCCGGTGTTGGGCGCAAGAAGTGATATGAGAAATGATGGAGATTTTAAAGTGCCACAGAAGACCCGGATGATCACAGAGGTATTTGAAAGGACAGTTCTTAATTTCGTCCATTATTTATTTCTATGTTTATAAGTTTCTCTGACAGTATTCTGAGTCAGAGATGAGTACAACCACAAGGAAGATCGTCCAGCAACTTACAGGGTGTTTCAAGAAATTCTGCCTTTTTAAAGTGGCCGTAACTTTTTTTCCTGGCACAGTCTCGAAATTCTGTAAACACCAACTTCTGCAACCTATTAAAAATTTTCGCCTAATTTTATTAGAAATAGAAAACTTAAAACCCATCGAAGTGTTGAACCACACAGTTTTGTTAGTCAAGACCATAGTTGCACGGCAGCAAAATTTTACAAATCCCGCCTCCGCATCCGCCGGTGCCTTAAAATTTTTTGCCGCCTCAGCCGGCGGACACGTATCCGCCGGCTGAATCGCTCCGCCGCCGCCTCCGCCGAGAATGTTTTTGAACCATTTTTTAAATATTGATTTTTCGCACTTTTATTTTATATAAACAAGTCAAACTTTGATCAAATGAGCATTATAAGCAAGTAAAGTTTTACTATTCAAAAGAATTGGTTTTGTTGGTGTCTAGAGACAAAAAAGACAAAAATTTAAAAGATATCTTAAGACTGTGAATTTGAAAATCTCATCTGTTTTTTTTTATTCATTTAATCAATTAAATTTTATTAGTTAGTCTTTTTTTTTAATAAATAAATGGAAAAACAGCAAAATTAAAGCAAAAATCACTCCGCCGGCGGCTCCGCCTCCGCCGCCATTTTTCGCTCCGCCGCCGCCTCCGCCGCCTTCTCAAAACCGCCTCGCCGCCGCCGCCTCCGCCTCCGCCTCCGCCTGCGTTCAAAAATTTTCGCCGCCGCCTGGGAGGGAAATCTCTAAAAGTCGCTTCTTTTGTGCAAAGGTAATAAAAGCTAAAAAAATAATATCTGAGTAATACATGCACGAACATGCTTCAGCGGATTTCCAAGCTGTTATCAGCAAATGGGAGGGAAATCTCATGGATATGATTGATGGCAATCCAGAAGTTGCTGAGCAAGATATCCGCAATGTGGTTGAGCAATGGGATGACAACTTGGTGAATAATTCAAACACAAGCTTCCATGAGCTGAGCGATGGCGAGCTTAGCGACTAAGAGACTTGATTTTTTTTTACATAACACATTTAATTTATCTCTTTCCTAATCCTTCAATCGTAACATATATAGCATTGTTTGTATTGTTTGTAGCATTGTTGATAGCATTGTTTGTAAACTGTGAATAAAATTTTTAACTTTTTATGCCAAATTTTGCGATTAAACACGTTGACTCCGGACTCATGCTGACTCCGGAGTCTGACTCCGGAGTCTAGCGTGACTCCGGGAAGTATGAATAGGCCTATCCTAATACACATTTTTATACGTTAAAAGTTCTAAAACACAAAAACGGAGTGTTTTGGGAGTACACCGATTAACAGGCTTTGTGTTCTCTAGTTGTCACAAAAAAACTTACAGCTGGGCTAGACCTGCTTTGCGCACTGCAGAGGATATGGCTTTGAAGGCTTAAAAACGAGTTGCTAAAAATGCAATCTTAGGGTCAACTTTAATTTACCAGTCATGAGTGAAGTCAAGAGATTAGTAAGATCGCCTGAAATTATCACTATTAAAAGGTAAGTTAATTTTGGGCATAACGGAATTTTGCAACAAAATCTCGTAATTTTGCAGCAAATTCATGTTTATCCTTTTTTCTAGTAAATATTTACAACTTTTTTAAAAAGTAATAATACCATCAGGTGGCTCTGTGATTCTAGTTTCTAACGAGGTATCACTTATTGCACAATCTCTGAAAAAAGGTAGAACGAAAAAGTAAAAGTGTGAAGCAAATAAAAAATAATTTGGTTGGTATTTTCACTTTTTTGTTCTACTTTTTTCAGAGATGGTGCAATAAGTGTTACCTCGCTAAAAAATAGAATCACAGGGCTGCCTGATAGTATTATCACATTGATAAAAAAAACAGAAAATTCAAGAAAAAAGGTAAAACAAAAAGTTGCTGCAATATTACGAGAATTTACTGCGCAATTCCGTTATGCCCGTTTGAGCAAATGAAGTACCAGTAGCTTCTGGGTGCTTTTTCTGCTTCTTCAGCACAAAGCGCTGAAGTGTCATAGAGTCTGTCTCGATTCCAAATTCGGACGGCATTGTAGCGGAAAATTTGCTAAAAATTGCATACAGTCAAACTCCGTTATAGTAAAAAAAATTCGCACTATAGCGAGACTCGCATTTCGAGGCTTTTAAAGACTTTTGACCAAATGGGTCGAACTCAAGGTCGCACTATATCGAGTTTCGCACTATAACGGGGTCGCACTATAACGGAGTTTGACTGCATTGTGTTAAATAGCTGTAAATTTGTGAAAAACCGCTTAAAGTACAAAAAATTAAACATTTACCCGATAGGTTTCATGTACATATAATAAAAAGACCATTGGCAATTTCTACAGTTTTATAACTCCGCAAATATTCGAAATATTTTTGAAATTTTTCTATGGCTTAACAGCTGCTTCACAGGGTCGACCAAAGGTTCTTTCCTGTTATCAGGAACTCAACGGATACTGGCAGTATTGGTTATCCAGAGCACTTTATTACAAAAGTAATCATGGTGGTGGTGGTCAAGGTGATCATGTTCACCATCGCTTTGACCACCACAATGATTAGACTAAAGACTAAAGAATTTGAAGAACTTATTTTAAAGTGAGATCCCGATAACAGGAAGGAATCATTAGAAGAGGAGTACGGCTGTTTTACAGGGTTGACCAAATTTTCGGCGAGATTTTTTTTGGCCATATCTTTTCAAATTTTTGTAGTCCAGTCGGGAACTTTTTTGTTTGAAAGAGGACACAAAGATCCGTGTGTGCCAAACCACATGACTGACCAGACTTTTGGCTCGGTTGAATTATCCATTTCAGCTATATTATAAATAAAAGTTTAGCATGTCAGTAAAAGATGGAAATCTCAAAAAGTCCTGAACATGGTGTCATTCTTTTGCCTGGAACGTTCTCTTTCAAACAAAAAAAAATCCCGACTAGACTAAAAAAATTTGTAAAAATATGGCCAAAACAAATCCCACCGAAAATTTAGCCAACCCTGTACATTTTCACAGAATTTCAAACCATCGATTAGTCGAGCCCAACAAATCAAGTAAAATAGAAGACTTCTATTGCAATATAACATTTCAATGTATTAGGCTGTCTCAAAAGTTCTGGAAATTCGGAATGAAATGCTCACAATTCAATTATACTTGAAACAAAATCTAACATTTGATCAAAAAAAGTATCTTCTTCAAATTTTCCCCGTCGTTGTAAACGGTATATTTTCTTGCTAAGTCCAGTCGGCTTGCAAGAATGAAAGCTAAAACATTGTCAACAACAAATTTCCGGGAACTTTTGGAACAGCCTGGTATTTTTTTACAGGTGAAATTTGGGTACGCGACATTTCGCTCCCGGGACATTTCGCTCCCGGGACATTTCGCTCCCGGAACATTTCGCTCCTGGGACATTTCGCTCCCAGGGACATTTCGCTCCTAGGACATTTCGCTCCCGGGACAATTCGCTCCCAGGGACATTTCGCTCCCTGAAATATTCGCATATTGAAATTTGCATATTCAAATATTGAAATCATTCGCAGTTTCGTTATAAAATGTAACAAGAACAAAATTCATAGAAGGAAGAAGGGTATAATGGCATTATATGACCCTGTTAAATTGGTCCCTCGGTAAATTGATCCCCGGTAAATTCATTCCCGGTAAATTGATGCATTAACAGGTTACAGGTTCGAATTCTAGTGGTGGCAAATATTTTTTTCTGGACTGGTCGCATAATAGCAAAATAGTTTTTAAAAGACCAGTAAGTCTCAGGATGGGTAGGAGAACCGCTGGGTACCTGCCCTAAACGGGTACCTACCTCTAAAGACCAGAATTTTCGGATTTTTTAATTCATTCATTGCATTGCATTTAATTATCATGGTGCTTCCAGAAGAGAAATCCGTTGTAAGTGAGCACATCATTTCCCTTTTTTGATCGAACTAAGTCCTGAAAACGACATCAATAAATCTAGAAATATAAAGTACGGTCAAACCCCGATATAGCGCAGGCTGGGGGACCGGAAAAAATCTACACTACATCGAGGTTACACTATATCGAGGGTACACATGCAGCCAGTTTGGCTCAGAGCTGACTAAATGAGGTTCAAAAAATATACACTATATCGGGGACTACATTATATCGGGGGTACACTATATCAGGGTTTGACTGTAAACAGTGTTAACAAACCTGTTGAATGACTGCAGTATTGGTGATTTGATGATCGGCTTGCTCCACGACGCCTTCTTCCACTGACAATCGCTCATCGGCCTGATTATCCTCCATCTGATGTTCAGCAATTTCTCCGTAGAATTCTAGCCAGTTCATAACCCTGAAAAATAATATGCATGCAGCCTTTACGGGCAAAAAAGCCTCCGGCTTTCCCGCCTCCGGCGGAGGCGGGAAAAATTTTAAGGCGCCGGCGGAGGCGGGATTTGAAAATTTTGCTGCCGTGCAACAATGTTTGCAACTATGAAAGAAGAATAGAAATATATCCTTTATATGTCTGGTATTTTTTATTTGTGACGTTTTTTACGTTTTACCGCTGAAAAAGGATGCCATAATCTTCCATCAGGACGGAGCACGACCGCATATCAGAGCTGACGTTGTTGCCTTAATCGAAGACAAAAGATGGGAGCTGCTGCCGCATCCGACGTATTCGCCAACAGAAGCACCCACAGACTACCACGTCAACCGCTCGCTCCACAACTGGCAGCTTGGGAAAAAGTTTGCAAACCTTCAAGAAATTGTTGATGACATAAGACAATGGATTGCTTCAAAGACACCGGATTTCTTCGCTCGTGGAATCAACCTTCTGCCGTAGAAATGGAAACAGGCAATGGAATTCGATGGAGAGTACCCTCCGGAAGATTAGTTGTTGTTGTGGTTGATTAGTTATTGTGTTTGATTTGATTAATAAAAATGGTTGATGAATTGTTTTGCCAAAGTTAAAATAGCGCTGGATAATTATCGAACAACCCAATATGTTCAGCGTGAAATTTTGGGTAGGCAGCCATGGTTTGCAATCTCATGTGGAAAAGCTGAAGTTTTCGGGATTTGGAGGCATATGACCTCTCAGAATACGTACTTACCCTCGTACTGGTGTTATGACTAATAAAATCACTATTTTGGTCACAATTTCGAATCGAGAGCGAAATGTCCTGGGAGCGAATTGTCCCTGGGAGCGAAATGTCCTGGAGCGAAATGTCCGGGAGCGAAATGTCCCGGGAGCGAAATGTCTCGGGAGCGAAATGTCCCGGGAGCGAAATGTCCCGGGAGCGAAATGTCCCGGGAGCGAAACGTCCGTGTACCGTGAAATTTCTTTTTTATTTTCATTTGCAGTCTTCGGTTTAACAACTTATCGTATTTTCTCGAATTATAGACCCGGGTCTATAATTTTTCAACCTCCATGCCCACTAGGAATTTGTAACACATTTTTTAAGGATAGGGGGTACTACGTCTCAGATTCTTATCTCACTGCGTGCACACCGTATTTTTCACTCTACTTTTTAGCAAATTCACTGACTTCTACGGCTAAAAATTATTGCGCAATCGATTGCAACTATTTCAAGCACTGCTTTACTGTCAGCAATTGCCCTAAGTTGAGGCTTTGATGCAAATGACCATCGAAATAAAGAAAATTAGCCAAAATTATATTTATTCAGGCAAAAACTCTACCGATATTACTGACGTCTCGCAAAGTTTCACTAACTTTTTAGAGTCGAAATTGCATGAGGAATCAGATAGAAATTTTTCCACAGCAGAATCACTTGCGGAGGTTTGACCAGGGTAGGAAAGAGAGGTAGAATTTCGGTGTTATTTCGACACTGTTTTTTGTAATTTTCTTATATTATTGAATACAACCGTATACCGAAAATGACGGCAGGAAGCTGATCTAGATGTTGAATATATGGTTGTGAATCACCATGTGAATTAAAATTGCAAAAACGTCAGTTTCAAAATAAAAAACCGAAAAGTTCCGCGGCAGCCTTGGATAGGATGGCAGGGAATTGGGCACTGTTGAATGTTTTTCGAATTTTAATCGTGACTCGAGTCCGTTTTTTCTCTGTGTGATAGCTCAAATGAAAGCCTACAATGGTCTACAATGGTTCTTCAACGGCATTAAAATCGACCCTACCGGAGTATACCCCCAAATGAAATTTTTTTTAAAGTGTTTCCAAACACCCTATATCAACCTAAAATCACCACAGAAGTTCAAAAAAAAACATTATTTTTGTGTTCTGGTCAATAAAAAATTGAGTTTTGGGCATTTTGAAATTTCGACCATTTGGCTGTTTAACCATGTTTTGGTCACTGGAGCTGGGCAAAAAGAGCCTCTAAATGCATTTTTGGTCAAGAGTCTTGCTCGGAATTATGTCTAAGCTAAGTGAGTGCGCGCATCTCTAACCAACCAAGCCCCCTGCGACCCCGAAGGGGGCTTGGTTGCTTGGGGTTGAGATGCGCACACCCACATACCTTAGACACAAATCACTCTAAACTGACTGTGGGTGTATTTAGGGAGTTGGAGTTGAGATGCGCACACCCACATACCTTAGACACAAATCACTCTAAACTGACTGTGGGTGTATCTAGAAGGTCTGGAGTTGAGATGCGCACACCCACATACCTTAGACGCAAATCACTCGAAAGTGACTCTGGATGCATAAAAAATGCATGCATACCAGAGTTTCTTTATGCGGTAGGCCCCAGTTAACAAAACTATGTTCAAATTCCATCTTTTTGGGGTCAAGGTACCCTCAACATCTGATTTACTAAGTTATAATAAACAGAAATCAACTGAAAATACCAAAATTCAAGATTTAAAAAAAATCGACTTTTTATAGAAAAAAGTAGGTGAAAACACCTTTTTTATCGTGTTCAACGTGTAGGAAATGCTTAAAATGGTGTTTTGAAAAAGTTCAAAAAAAATTTTTGGGGGTGTATACTCCGGTAGCGCCAAAATTTCAAAGACCAATAAAAATTACGATTTAAATCAACAAAAAAATTTTGGATAAAAGTTTGGTTAAATAGAACTCAAACACCAGTGAACCAGCCAAATAAGAAGAGGGACATGAAAAAACTCTGCAAAAACAAAGAGAATTTCAGAAATAAATATAAATAAAATACAAAAATGAAAGATCAAATTTTCATTAGGAAACAACCATGAACGAAAACGTGACTCCAAAAAGTTTTGATAAGGAAAAATATTGATAAAGGAGTAGAAACTTGTTGATTGCTAGACAGAGTACAAAGAACAAGTGTAAGGGAAACCCATCAACATGTCACAAATTTATTACTTGCTGGTCTAGTTGGAAAATACCTTTTCAAACACCCGCCTAAATTTGAAATGCGCCGATGAGAAATATTTTGTTTCTTGAAATATGTTTACACGAATTTTTTGTGTTTTTTGCAAAAATTAGACAAGTCATTAAAAGGGGGGGCAGCATTCTTGCCTTCGCATTCATCAACCGCCCTGTCACTTCCAAGAAGAACTCTTTTGGAAATTTGCGAATGCATGACCTGATCGTTGTCCTCGTTGATATTAGCTGGAATACGCATTTCACACTTCGTCTGAAATATTAGCAACGAATTATAACTAACTGATAACTAATCACGACAGTGTTGGCCATTGGCAGAGTCGGATAAGGAAGATTGATCTTGTCGAAGCTGACTATTTCAAAGTATCGTTGTCCCGATTTTTCCTACAAATATTAGAATTTGGAACAGATGTACTGAAAAATGTGCTCTTAATTTATTCCATTGTCTGAGAGTCACTTTATCTTGTTTGGTCCCAGCCAGAAGAGAAAGCTCAGCGAAGAATTCAGGATAATAGACGAATATTTTGTCGCTTTCCTTTGGACAAATCACACTCAGACTTTTCATCTCACGAGTTTCTACTAACGCGAAGAATAAAATTAGAAGACAGAAAAATAAACAATTACCGTATTTGCTGAGGATCACATAGTGTCACAGAGCACGTTTTTACAGCGATATAGTTCAAGCTTGTTGGTTTTCTCGGAGTAGGACGGTTGACCACAGCACTGCCACTAATTGCTGACACCTAAAATACAATAAATATTGCTCAGTGAACACTAGAATCCTAAAAAGGGCACCACAAATGGTAATTTATGAAAGAGATAAAAAGGCGATAAAATATTTATCGTTTTAAAAAAAATTAATTCTCATTTGAATTTTTATCGTTTTTTAATTTTTTTTATCGCTTTTGACATCCATGTTAGAAACTATTGGGTTGAACCATAAGTAATGTCGTTTTTTTAAATGGTTTTTATGTAACCTTTTATGATCATTTTTTAATACGTCATACACTATTTGATAGCCCTTTTCTTGGCCTTTCTAATGAGCCATCATTTGTTTATTAATGATAAAAATAGAGGGTATAAGTGGTCAAAAGAAATTAGGTTCGCCAATGGGCATTTTAGGGGGTACATTCATCGCTTTAACTGGCCAAAAGTTTAATTGCACTTTAACAACATCTTGATGCTATCAAGAGCTACAACACCTATTTCACAGAATAATTTTTGAGAATATGGGTGTTGAGATATGGTCTTTTGAAAAAAACAATTTCTTGAAAAAGTACCAGAATCCGAAAAAATTGGAAAAACTTAGATTTTGGTCATTTTTCAAGAGACTGTTTTTTCTCAAAAGGCTATATCTCAACACCCATATTTTCAAAAATTATTCTGTAAAATAGGTGTTGTAGCTCTCGAAGTGCGCTACAAGATAGCATCAAGATGTTGTTAAAGTGTAATCAAACTTTTGACCAGTTAAAGCGATGAATGTACCCCCTTAAAGTGCCCATTGATGAGCCTCATTTCTTTTGACCACTTATACCCTCTATTTTTATCATTAATAAACAAATGATGGCTCATTAGAAAGGCCAAGAAAAGGGCTACCAAGTAGTAAATGATAAATCAAAAAATAATTATTACATGTTACATGAAAAAAACGACATTACTTATGGTTCAACCCAAGCGGGTCTAGCATCGGCGGCCTAGTGGTAAATTGGCCACGTACTGTGAATGTAGGTCATCGGTTTGATTCGGGTGCAGTTTTTCCTAAACTTTTACAAAATTAGGTCAAATTAATTCTCGTTTGAATTCACCTGGTACCCTCCTTTCAAAATATTCCCATCGGCGGCGAGCATGCCCCTTCAAGGTAATATTTTCATACTATCTTGTTGCAAATCTGAGATTCAAGGATACACGAGGGTAACGTTGTGGGAGCTCTCCACAAATCTCCCTAACCTCCCCACGAATACACGGTCGTAATAATTAAAAAAGGTTTGCGTACAAATTGGGAATAAAAACTGAAAAGTTCAAAATAATGAAAATTTAAGCACTGGAAATCGGTATTTTGGTACTAGAGAAAACACCACCCATTTACGTATTGTCTAAAAAATTTTGGAAAAAAATTTTGAAATTTTTTTTTTCTTCCGAATTTCTTCCGATTTCCGACTTTAATTTTTTTCTTCACAATTTTGTTTTATTTGGTTTTGGATATATTGTTTAATTTAATTTAAAATATTGTAGGTCGTTCCCTAAAATGTTCAGCAAATAATTGCCCCTCGTCTCTCAGGCCAATAATAGCTGTCAATTGAGATTTGCAAGTTCCGTCAGGCCACTTGGACCTAAAAACAAAGTTCCATCCTTCAAGGTAGTTATTAATACTAGCCAAATTTTGGCGTTATTTCATGAAGAATTTATTTTTCAGGGCAATGCAGTGGTCAAGGGCGAGTTTCAGACGATATCTCATACGGATTATGCGAAGAAATGGCTAATCTTCTTTTTCTACCCCCTAGACTTTACTTTTGTGTGTCCCACGGAGATTATTGCCTTTAGCGATAGAGCTAAAGACTTTCAAGCACTCAACACGGACGTGGTAGCATGTTCTTGCGATTCTCACTTCACTCACCTGGCTTGGTGCAACACTCCAAGGTTTTTATTTGACTTTGAAACATTCTTACACATGTTAAATAGCCTTTTTTCAAAAATTAAAGCAGGCGGAGCGACCATGCAAGCTCAAAAACTCATGAATTTTGCTTCTACCATATATATGTGTCGAGAAATCATACATGTGTGAATAAATTATTAGGGTTTTAAAATGGCCGCAACTTTTTTACAGAGTGATTTCCGAAATTCTGTTTTTACCAATCGATTTTTCTCGCCGACAATAATTATTTCGAAAATAATATTTTCGGACGCTACTAGGTTATACCCCACCTAAAAAGCTATTCGGATATACCCCTCCTAAAAATCGATTTTTCTAAAAGTGGTCAAAAACAATTTTCAAAAACAATAAAGAGACTCAAAAAGCAACTTTAAAAGGAATTATGGGCTGCATTGGGAGGGGAAGGGAATAATAAGGGGACACTTTTTAATCTATTTTTTTATTAAGGGTAATGCCTAATTTTAGGCCGTCTTACCATGTTTTTCAACTTGGGCCGTGGCAAAAAGAGCCTCCATATGCACTTTTATGATAAAGAGTACTTCTCAAAATTATGTCTAAGGTAAGTGAGTGCACACATTTTAACCCCAAGCCGCCTGCGTCCCCTTCGGGGCATACCTGCACGCTCGAAAAAATCGGCGCCGACCCGGGCTCCCGGCCTCCCTGAAACTGGTCCCGGCTCAGTCCTGTCGCCGACGCACAAAAAGTAGCGGCGTCGGGGTGTATGATTAGTGTTTAACGTTAAAATTTTCGTCTGTTGCTGCCAGAATCTGAGTTAGATGCTGCCAATACCTAAAAAGATACTGTTAAAACTTTGAAATGTCAAAAAAATTTAAAAATCCAGTACTGCGGCACGTACTCGGCGCCGGTAAAAAAATGGCGCCGGGGACCGGCCCCCGAAAGTGGTGAAATTTTTCCTGGCGGTGGCGCCAGGCGCCGGCACACGTGCAGGTATGCTTCGGGGTCGTAGGGGGCTTGGAGTTGAGATGCACACACCCACATACCTTAGACACAAATCACTCTAAAGTGACTCTGGATGCTTAAAAATGTATGCATCCAGAGTTTCCCCAGTTAGGCCCCAGTTAACAAAACTATGTTCACGATCTTTATTTTTTTGTCAGTTGGCCCTTTAAGGCTTTAATGCTCTAAGCCTTTTAAAGTGGTCCCTATTTGTCCTTTACCCTTCCTATACAGCCCTTTGTCCCCATTTAAATTGCTTTTTTAAGCTTTTCATAAATTTTGACTGAAAATGGTTTTCAGACACTCCTAAAAAGGTCGATTTTTTGGAGGGGTATATAAAAGTAGCATTTTTCGGAAGGGATGTATCGAAGTAGTGCCGATTTTTGCTGGGTAACCTTTGTTGTTTGGGTCCTGTCTGCAAATGCCATCTGAGAGCTCAAGTATCAAATAACAAGGGGCCAAGCGAAAATCGAAGATTTGGCAAAAGTTCCCTTTTCACCGAGTCCTCTCAAAAGTGTGTTTCGAACACTTTTTAAAGTTTCCCACGTTTATATTAGGCTAGAAAAGATGTTTTAGGTGGCGGACGGACATATAGGTGGCGGACGGACACGGGGAGAATTGACTGTATCGGGAGAGTTAATTGTATTAAGAGAGTTGACTGTATTGGGAGAGTTGACTGTATTGGGAGAGTTGACTGTACTAAGAGAGTTGACTGTATTGGGAGAGTTGACTGTATTAAGAGAGTTGACTGTATTGGGAGAGTTGACTGTATTAAGAGAGTTGACTGTATTAAGAGAGTTGACTGTATTGGGAGAGTTGACTGTATTAGAGAGTTGAGTTGACTGTAGTTGACTGGGAGAGTTGACTGTACTAAGAGAGTTGACTGTATTGGGAGAGTTGACTGTATTGGGAGAGTTGACTGTATTAAGAGAGTTGACTGTATTGGGAGAGTTGACTGTACTGACTGTAGAGAGTTGACTGTATTGGGAGAGTTGACTGTATTAGAGAGTTGACTGTATTGGGAGAGTTGACTGTACTAAGAGAGTTGACTGTATTGGGAGAGTTGACTGTATTGGGAGAGTTGACTGTATTAAGAGAGTTGACTGTATTGGGAGAGTTGACTGTACTAAGAGAGTTGACTGTATTGGGACACTCTCCACAAGCTACAGCTGGGATGGGTCCCGAGGGTGTAGCTCATAGAGAAGGTTGTATCATATTTCCTCTAATAAGGCGGCCCTTGCGTTCAAAATCAAAATGTTCTTTGCATTGTGATTTATACCCAATTTTTAAAGACTTCTCTCAGGCGAGTTACCACCCATTTTGCAGCCAGTGAGATGTTCTACAAAATGAGCAGTAACTTGCATGACAGAAGTTTTCAAAAAAATGGGCCAGAACACAATGCCACAAACACGTTTTTCGAAATTAGGGGGCCGCTTATTAGAGGAAATACGGTATTACATAACTTCGTCAATTGAAAATTTTCCAATTTGCAAAGCCGGAAAATTTTGCTCAAAAAATTATGGAAAATTTTCGAAAATTTTCCATTCAACAACGCTATTTTTATTGTAAAATTATCAATTTATATCTCTTCATAACTAGCCCTCTTCCTTATTCTCACCGAAAAATAGTCATCAATTTCTTTTCATTTGGACAAAAGGCATGTGAAAAGTTGTTCACCTAATTGTTGGTCAATAACTCAGCCGCTTTAATTGTGAAACCCTTAGCTGATGGTCTTACAATGGTCATAGACATTAGAAATTTTAACTAGCCCATAGTTAGCTAATTACATAAAAAGGCATGCAGCTAGGCAAATTCAAACATGAGAAATGCAAATTTGTTCATAAAATACCACAATTTGGCATCCTTGCATAAATTTTAATTTTTTAGAAAAGACGGGGGGCTAGGAGAGCTTAACGTTAGTTTTTTGTTTATTAAAAACCCGATTAGAAAAAAAAGGATTTTCTAATACAGATCCCCCTGCTCTCGGACTTCAACAAGCAAATCGCCAGAGATTTTGGAGTTCTGGACGAAGACAGTGGTCTGAGTTACCGGTATTTTTTTCTTTATCAGATATCTTTTTAAAAAATCAAAATTTTTTCTCAAATTTTAGTGGACTGTTTCTGGTGGATCCAAACGGAGAAATCCGACATTCAGTAAATTTCTTTCCTAGATTACAATTCAATAACTTCAATTTTTTCAGGTGGTCAATGATCTTCCTGTTGGCCGCTCTGTGGACGAGGCACTGCGAGTGTTGAAAGCATTCCAGTTCGTGGAGAAGCACGGAGAAGGTTAGTGTCATTTTGTGAACATCCGTCTTTTAAGCAATAAATTTCCAACATTTTGGTGATGATTTTTTGATGATTCCTGATTTTTAAAGTCTTTTGCTAAACCATATTCGTTATTCTAGTCCGAAATATCGCAAGAATTCTGATTTTGCCGGTCATTTTTGAGAAATACGCCAGTTTCGGCATTTAGACCCGCAAGTCTCGATATAATGCTCAACTAAATTCAAAAAAGGGTGTAGAGATACCGAAACTGACGTATTTTTCAGAAAAAGCCGGCAGAATCAGTATCTTTGCGATATTTCGGACTAATCTGACCGAATCAGGTTTAGCAAAAGAGTTTAAAAATCAAGATAAAAAAGTGTCGGACCCCAGGCGGGAATGAACTTGCGGGGTGCACACCATATCGGGACTCGAGTCACTCGACTGTATATTTTAGCTAAAATACCCTAAAATGTCCTTATTTCAAGCAGATGGCCTTATTTTTGAAAAAAAAATCTCTGGCAGCCTTGCGTTACACCCTTAGATTGCATTCCTACATGAGACGAATTATTTTAAAATTTTAACAGTACATTTAACAGGGAAAGACAAATGGGGTCGCTTATTAGAAATGGTCAAAAATGGCCAGTCCCATCTGCTTGTCAAAAGATTTATTAACTAACCCAAAATTAATACTTTTATCAAAAAAGTGTGCTTTCTGTCTTTTTCAAACGTACATGTTCTTTACTGTCTTTTAGTCAATCTTCCCGTCCTGTGATTTAAATAAAATCGATTGAAAGATCGGGTGTGCGCTGCTTTGCAAAGAATCCACATACCAGGAAAAAATAAAGATTTTGAAACCTATCAAACAATTTTGTTGCGTTTGTGCATCAAAAATTCTATTCCGTAGCCTACTAAAAAAATTGCTTAATTTATTTTTCAAGTGCCCTTAGAATTGAGGCATTACAGAAAGACACTTTTCTTTCGAGTGTTAATTTTTAGGACTTCATATGAAAAAGTTTGCGATTTTAATATTTTGAGAATCAAAAGTCTCATCTCATGAAACTATTTGCTTATGCTAATCTTTATAAATCAATTAGTTCCCTAACTGGTCTTAGTTTCAGTGTGCCCTGCGGATTGGCAGGAGGATCAGCCTTCCATCAACACCAAGTCTCCCAAAGAATATTTTAGCAAGAAAAACAAGTAATTACATATTTACAGCGAGTAGTGCCCTAAATAATTTAGTTGTTAATTCAATCCTACCTTTAGCCTTTATAAATATAAATTGTGTAGTGTAACTCAATTAAATAAATAAATTAACAGAAAAAAAGTATGCCAACTAGCCCCAGTGTACTCGAACACTTACACACCACTAGGGTTGTCAGGGGTAGTGTTATTACGAACCGACCACTAATTGCTGGGTTTGTGAGCACTTTTTCAACAGGCTGTAAAATCTTCTTTTTTGCGTTTCAGACATTTTTTGAACCGCTTTACGCAGAAAGGCAAAATCTACAAAACAGTTCAAAAATGTCTGAAATGGAAAGAATGATGATTTTACAGCCTGTTGAAAAAGTGCTCACAAACCCAGAAATTAGTCGTCGTTTCGAAATAAGACCACCCCCGAAAATCCTACGTGCCATTTGCTCAAAAATGGGCATTGACTATCAAGAATTCCAAATTCAGAGGCTTTTAAAACTAAAAATGTGATATGCATTTGACTATTCGGTAGTCAGAATAGAGAATCAACGCGAAAAATAAAAATTTCTCTTATCCTATGCGTATCTTATCTACACAATGAGAAAGATAAAAAGCAAAAAAGTTGTTTTTGAAACAAGTACTTGGTCATTCAATATAGAATCCTGAAGGTTTCTATCCAAACGAAACCTGTTCGGAGTGTTTGATCAAATTTTGGAAAGCTGGGCCTTTGGCACGGCGATATATTTAGTGAATATGTGAGCAATTTTTGGTGTGGTACTCCCTTTTGCAGAGTGTTACTGTTTCTTTGTTTTTTTCTGATGTGATGGTCTATTTTCTTACATATAGTTTCGATATACGATTTGCAGCCAACACAAAGCCCTAAGCTTACTTTTGTTGTAAGTGTGTAATGAGGATGCCTCATCATAACTATTTTTAGAAACTAAAAGATTAGGTCATAAACTACAAAACTCAAGTTGTTTGAATCGAATTCGAAAAAATGCAAAATATGCAAAAATGTTTTGGAAATCATTTGATTTAAGAATTCAAAAATTTTTTGGCTTACAACACCCGAGATTCCCTGGACGTCTCCGATCCATGGTTTCTTTCTATTTGGTCCCTCTCTATAAACTGGCAACCTGGATAAACAGGCACCACTGGGTAACAGCCTGGGGTGCATGTTTATGGAGGGTGCCGATTTATAGGAGGTAAACTAAACAAAAAAACTATGTCTAATTTCTTTGTCGGTCGACCAAGTCAGGCTTTTTTACTATGCCGGTTCACTGGAAGTTTTGAACAGGGGAGCATGCCCCTTTAAACAAGAAAAATGTTGCTCTACAATTGTTCTACTATATTTTGCTTTGAAAAAAGAGACAAAAAGAGTCTAACAAGTTGCATACAATTTAAAATAATTCGAAAATGTTTGATTGCATCATCCGCCTAAATAGCTTTGCGACCTGATTTGATAAGGCTTTATGCGTTTCTTTGCAATCCACACCCTAAAACTTTGTAAACTATTTTTTAAATTGGTCCACTTGTTTACACCTATTTGTGATTGTCAACAACAAAGTTAGATCATAAACAAGAGGCAAGCAGGCAGGTAGTAGTATGGAAGTATCATAAAAGAGGAGCAAGAGATGATATTGCCAACTGGATTAGGCTGGATTACACTTTTGTGGCTGGGCCAAAATCAACTATGAAAGAATTACAGATGCAAATCATCGCCATTCTTCAAATGTAGAATTTCGCTTGCAATATTCCTACTGCTGTATTTGCTGATTCACATTTCTCTTTTTTTTCATATTTTTTTGTATGAGTGCGCGTTGAGAAAACGTTACGGGCAAAGTCCCTCTTTCCAAATTATACTGAAGGGTTTTTAAACTACCATAGGTATTTGTAATATTATCCAGTGTTTTATTAAACTTTTTGCTGGCTTTCATAGATTTTGCAAATCTGTTCGATGTCTCCAGCCACTCATTTTACACTTCTGCCTAAATTGAGTAGATATTGCTGTACGCGCTGCCTCTGTTCCCAACAAAATGGCACAATAATTTATCAAGCATTTATAGTAAACATTTTTGTCAAGTTTATTTCCGTTTATTGTAAAACAATTTAAATTTTTAAGGTATGATGATGGGTTTGAAATGTTTACTCAGATTGAATTTAGATCAAATTAATTTGAATGCAGGATGTCCCAAAAAACCTGCAATTTTTGTTTTAGGCAAATCTTGCGTGAATTTTATTTTGACAAGTGTTTAAAAGTGACAATTGTCACTCTAAAATGTCACTTTTGACCGTTTTTCGCTGTTTTACTTGTTTGTTTGTGGGTTGTTTGATTGTTGTTATTCGTGCTTTTAAGGGTGGGAAGTTTAGGCGAGTGGGAAAACTTGGATGTGGAAATGCTGAAGCGAATCGTCGAAGATTTTCCAGGACGAATTCAGGCCTGCATCAATGCTCAAGGAAGACATTTTGAATAATCAGTTATACTTTGTTGTTGCATTGTCAGTCGTTGTTGGAATAAAGCAGAATAAATGTAGTGCATGTGTCTGAATTGGCAATTAATTAAAACCCAAGGGCAATGGGCTACATTCACGAATTTTTTAAAATATTGCATGTTTTTTTGGACCACCATGTACATATATTTTTCACGATTTTGATAATATATTGTTCCACAGTCAAGCCTCTATATGCTGACACTTCGAAAGTTTAATCCCGATATTATTTCGACATTTTTTTCTCAAAATGTGGGTTTAAAAATGTGTCGGAACCAGCTGAACACCCAATTCACTATATCGAGATCAGACCAGCGCTCCGATCTGTGTTTTTTCAAAGCATTGCACCTTTCAAAAAATTAAAAAGAGAAAATCTTTATATTTTTTGAGAAATGTATTACTTTAAAATTTCGAGATTGGAACCCCGAATAAGACTATAGACAAACTATAACTATGGACAAATA
Source organism: Ditylenchus weischeri (assembly GCA_029231635.1). Classification (NCBI taxonomy): domain Eukaryota; kingdom Metazoa; phylum Nematoda; class Chromadorea; order Rhabditida; family Anguinidae; genus Ditylenchus; species Ditylenchus weischeri. The sequence continues at coordinate 244,036 of JAMRYI010000162.1, read as the reverse complement.
AACATAAACAAAAATAAACAGGGAGACCTAGGCAGCTTACTGCAGTTTCCTCAAGTCCCATGATTGAGTTTTTTTCTAAATTCTATCTATCAGGTTGTAAGATAATTTCTGCGCGGACAACGAAGTTACTAGTAATTTCTGACAGGCTGCACAATATTTTTATATATAAGGGGGGTTCCGATGGGTTCCAAAATTAAATTTCTTATTAAAAAAATCGTTTAAGTTAATTATGAAACCCATCGAATTTTTTTTTGTAATTTTCAACAAATAAAATATTTTTCAAGCTATTAGAAGCTACAAGTCCCAGAATTCGTCACATAACCGAAATGGTGTTGGAAATTGTTGGGAGCTCTTTCGCAATTTAATTCAATCCTTAAAAATAGGTTTTTTCGATAAGCCCTCTGGGACTGTTGCAATACCACTAAATGTTAATAAATCGAATTTCTCGTGTCCATACCAGGGTGATGATTTTGGTACTATTTCAATGAAAATTAGTACTTTGCTAGTACTATTATAGTACTAAAATAATACAAAAAAAGTACATGGATACTAATTCAGTACTATAGTTCTAATTTAGTGCCATTACTTTTTAGTACCATTATTTTATATAGATATATTGCTGCTTTGTGGTTGAATATTTATGTTTTTCTTTTATTTTTTCTAACTCACAATAGACACAATTTCAAAAAATTCGTTATTTATAAGCGATCTGAGTGCTATTAATAAGGATGTCTTAGATATAGTTAGACGATTTCTCAGATCAGTAGATACTGTTGTGTGTTTGAACTCCAAACACATGTCCATAGATTTTTTATACTGCTCAGCCATTATCACATCATTCTAATCATCGCTGCTTTGTTTGCTTGCCTTTTCGTGTACATTCCATACATTTACATCAAGTTTCGTTTTTAAAATGCTCGGTTTCATTGTTAAAAAAGCATAACTCAAATGTTGAAAATTAAAAACTAAGTTATTGAATCGCGGAAAAGGAAAATGGCCAACAATATACTAATCATTTTATAAAAAAAGGCATTAGCACAGGGTTTCTAGACGTCTTTTTAAAAAGATTTGTCCTTTTTGGGTACTCTATAATCTTTTTTTTCGATTTGTCTAATAAGTCTGCTTTAACGTTTGGTTTGACACTTTCATGGGTTCCAATTTTTTTACGTAAAAAGAATTTAGCAGGACTTCTTAGAAGGTTGCACAATAGCAAGGTTTTAACTAAATTTTCTTAAGGCAATAAGCACTGGATAAAATGACCCCTTTCCTTCAGAAATGGTCGAAATATCCTTTTTTTACCTAAATTTTATTTTTTTTTTTAAAATTTTTTTGAGAGCTCTGCATTAGCATGAAAAAGTTATGAAAGTTATTATGATTTTATGAAATCCAATGGCAACTTTTTTCCTACTTTTGCAAAATTCATCTACAAATTTCTTTTTTAATCAAAGCAAACTTTTTTTACAGATTTTCCACGCCTATATTTCCACCTATATTCCTATAGCAATGAAGGATCAGTTGGCCACCCTGTTGATCACATTCTCTGACTTTGATGATCCAGTGAGTTGTAAATATTATTAGACTCCCCATAAGTCAAGTTTTTTATGCTGCTAAAACAACATCAAACACATAAAATCAATAAAATTGCTGATTTTATCAGCAAAGTAGGAGCAATTTTGATGTAGTCTTGTTTAACAGCTGAATTAGTAGTGCTAGTATTATTGCAGGTAAAGCAAACAACCCTAGCGCACACCTTTGCTAGCTCTAACCCCAGCCACTACCCTCAACACAGGAGGGTGGTCCAGTCTATTAACCAGTCTATTGACCACTCTAAACAGTTTCGACACAGCCATCAACACATAACTACAGGTGGGCTTGGGTTTTCAGCTCAGAAAATTTGTATCTTTCGGCCGTTTAGCCATCAATTTTTGATATTTTTTTATATAAAGGGTTACCACGTTCCAAAGTAGGGAAAGCAATAGCAAAATACTAGGTCGTCGAAAAAATTTCATGTTTATCCAAAAGAACTTTATAGGCATTGTGCTTCTGCCGGGTCCAGTCTTGATATAGTGCGACCCCTCGGGACCGCCTAAAAGTCGCACTATGTGGCGACTCGCACTATAACGGAGTCGCACTATATGGTGACTTGAGTGTACCGTGTAATATTTATTTTGCTTTATGTAAAGCGTAATTCTTGAAGCTGAAATCTCAGTAAATGGGTGTTAAATCATCCGGTCGCCAAAATATGCCGATGTACCCGTTGTTAAAGTGGATTTTCACAAAAAGCGAGCACATTTACGTCTTTTTGACTACAACCAAAAACACTTAAAAAAACACAATATCACAAAAACTTCTTTCAAAAAAACCACGCGTAAACTTCCTGGAAGGCCAAAGTTAGGGTTGCTGAATGGGTAAATACCCGGGTATTTACCGGTAAATACCCGATAAAATACCCGGCTATATAAAATTCGGGTACTTATAATAAAAAAAATTGCATGTATGTCGAACTCGCACGGGACATTTGATTAACAAACCTGTGATTCTGATGCCGGAATCGGCCTCAGCGTAGTCGATTCACTAAAGAAACTAGTCTTAAAACAATAACCCGCAGTTAATTTTTGAATTCCTTGCGAGACAACAAACATTTGAATTCAAAATGGTTCAAATTCTCGGATTTCCTTGAGCGTTTTTTATGTAAACGGGTGTCTTTTCATGAATGAAGATCCTAATTTTTAGCATCTTCAATGCCTAAGTCTTTATCATGGAGCTGGAGCTATTTTAATCGCAAGGAGGAAATGTTTCAACGACAAGGAGTATTTTTTTATAAATACCCGACATATGGGTAAATACCCGAAAAATAAATACCCGGATATTTAAGCAACCCTAGCCAAAGTTTAAAATCGAGGAACTCGTCTTCAAAACAATATCTAAAGCAACTCGATAAAATCGATCAGCACTTTTATATGGCATGAGAAACATCGTGGCATGGCATGACTCGGTAGTGCCAAGCCGGGGTTGTGCCGTGGTTGTGCGGTCTGGGGTTGTGCCGTGACCCGAGTATTGTTGTAAGACTACTTGCTGATGACTGGCAAATAGCGACAAAAATACATTCGACTAAATTTTTTTGGCCATTCACTTGGCTGTCGCGATCATCTGACCTTTGCTTTGATTTTTGTTTTGTGAGTGGAATTGTCATATCTCGTCATCCTCATGGTGCTATCAAGCAGCCCATGCTATTGTTGACTTCCCTTCTCCCCCTGCTACTACTACTCCTCATAATCGTTATTGTTGTGTTGTTTTGTATTTTTCCTATTCTCCAAAGCAAAAAAATATGGAGAAGAAAGAGGAAATCGCCACAGTTTTTCCTTGTGCACCACTCTCTAACTCCTGTGACTAGCAGAAGTTGGCTGCTGCACCAGCAGGCAATATTCCTTCACTCATCCTTGACTTATTTTTTGTTTGCTTTCGCCTTTTTTCTAGTCGTTTTTGAATTTTTGTCTGCTTGAAGTATGATCGACTATGACTATGGTTCACAAAGCACAATTCCAAACTGCAAATTTTTTAAAAGTCGATTTTCGCTATTTTTTGTTAGAAAGATTTTTACTAGGCACACAATTTTTCTATTATCTCTTTGTGAAAAAAAAATATTTTTCCGTTGCTTTAAGTCTATCAAATATATTTTTGATACAGTCAAAACTCGGTATAAAGCACCCCCGATATGAGGCGGTCTTTTGGGATGACAGTACTTTTTACTTTAGCCCCAGTATTAATTTTAGTCTCACATGATCTAAGGCACCTTATGGTTGGTTCCGAAGTGCCCGAATCCTATGGGAATATTTTTTATGTTTTTTATAAAAGGCTAACTGAAAAAGTGCCTCGATAGGGGGTGCGGTCGACTCCCTCTATAACTGACCGCTGGGACCGACCTAAGGTGTCCGTTATAGAATGAGTCCGTAGAGGGAGTGCGTTATAGAGGGGGTAGAATATGACTTATTTTATACAAATCCAACCAAACCGAAAAAATTAGTGCGCTATAGAGGGAATCCGTTATATCGAGTGTACGTTATAGAAGGAGTCGACTTTAATGCTAAAAACATTTTGAAAAAATCACTAAAATCGATTATTTTAAAGTGATACTTATGAAATGTACAATGCGCATTTGGCCGAATTGTGGCGTCACATGTCGCGTTTACACAAAGCTAGCAGCTAATCCAAATTGTTTTACATTAGAAAAAAAGTAAAAGAAGTATTGGCAATTTGCTTTTTTATTCTTAGAATTCCTGCAACCATATTTTCCTACTACCTTCAACTAATTTTTGTCCACCAAATTCCTTCTCCCTCCTCACCGACCCCCTAGTCCTCCAAACAAAACTAGTGTGCATAAGGGACAAGTAAGAAGATTATAGGGATTTTCAGCGGCTGTTGTCACCACAAAACTATACTACTATAACAACCAACTATTTCATGCACCCATCCAAAAAAAACTTATTGTCAGCAGCCCTAATCCTAAAATCGATTTAACCAATTCAGATGCTGGTCTATCTGCAGCCACTACCTCTCCTCATCAGCTGACCACCAAACGAGTCTCCAGGGCTTCATATCTGCCGGATGGTTCTAGTCTAGGCTCAGATATGTGGGAAAAGCAGTATCATCACCAACAACAGCAACACAAATCTACAGTCAATGCTTCTACAAATGGACGACGATTCCAGCAAACGCAACCATTTGGCGACATAAGATCACCCACAGCTTTGTCAAGGCAAAGTGACAAGTACAATGGTGACAACACTACCACAACAGGTAGCAATTCCAGCAGTCCAGCACATCAGCAGCAGCTAAGCATACAAGAGGTTGGTTAGCTGGTCTGTACATATATGTGCACGGGCACACATATATATTGCATGGCTCGCCTTTAGACTATGTGGAAAATAGTGTAATCCTGACTAATTTAACATGTTAGGGGCAGTATTCCACCGCTTTACAAATTACATCATTAGCTAAAAAAGTATTTCGGGTGGGTATACTGGCTATCGCGTAATGTTGGAGTCAGAGTTGAGCCCGTGTCCGCCTGACCCGACGGTCAGAAAGAGCAACAATCAAAGCACATTAATACCGGTACATCTCTTTGAGCTAAGAAAAAAGTGTGCATACCACATCACTACTCGTTTTTTGACTGTCCATGTACTGGGTTGTCTAGTAAGTCTTGCATTACTGGATTGTGCAGTTCGAAACTTGAATGGGTTTCAAGTTTTCTTTTTATGAAAAATTTAAGCAAGACTTTTTAGTAGGTAGCGGAATAGAAAATTAATATGAATAAACACAACAAAATTGTCCGATGGGTTTTTGAAATCTATTTTTTTCTTACGGGATTTTTTCTGAAAGATATTTTCAATAATAAATCCAAAATTGTGTGATGTGTTTTGGAATTCATAAGCCTAAGCCTAAGCCATAGAAAGAAGAAAATATTATTATTATTAATAATAAAAAATTTTAAACTATCAAAGTGCCGAACCATACAGGCAAGACCTATTGCAGTAAGACCTATTGCACAACCCTGTAGAATAAGTTAACACAACTTAATTAAAAGTTTTAAGCCTGGATTTTCAGTAGCCAACATTAGTATCAACCACGAAATAACTACCTGAGTTATCTATAAATTTGATAGGTCGAATTTGAGAAAGTAAGAATGCATCGTTAGCAATTTTTCGTGGATTTATAACTGCTTTATCAAACTGCAATCAAATTTGAGCTCATATCCACGCAACCTAGTGGTTAGGTAATGTTTGTGGAAGCCTTATCAGTTTGGCGAACAAATTTCGGAATGCATTAAGTGGAGGGTTTGCAGAGCCAACCGCAAAACTCAAGTCGGAACTTTATTCATGAAATATTGATGGGAGTTTCAGAACAAAAGTTTTTACCGGCATTATGCCTAAGTCAAATGACTGGCCAAAGGTCCACCTTAAATCATAATAAATGCCCAATTGTCTAATCTAAATAATAGATGTCTCTAATGCTCAGGTGACCCTGTCATACACCAAGAGTCAAGGGGATCAGCACCGCAGTATCAGTAGTCAGGAGACCACAGTATTTCCGACAAGTGGACCACTGGAAGTGCACTACAGGGATATTAGCATAGAGAAGACCACTGCCAAAAACACACCTCCTTACCAAATACTTGGCAATGAACAGGTAGATTATGGGCCCGGCGAGTATTTCCAGGTAGGCTTACTGAAAGTCTTGTGTTTTTGGCCAAAGAAGAGATTTTTTCGACTTTAAAATTTCTTTGGCAATTTTTGTTACTGAAAATCAAAGTCAATGAATCACTAAATTCAGGTGTCAGACTATGGACCAGACGTAACACAAGCCACAAAAAGTGGAACAACCATGGGCCAATCAGCTGCCCAACATGCCAGGAGTCAGTACGCCTATTCCACTCCTCTGAATGTTCAGACATGCACCTCTAGCAGTAGCGGAAGAGACCAGCAGCAACAACGCCAGAAGTCATCTCCTCACATTCGCTTCGATGCCAAGACACTCTCCAATGAGGCCCAAAAACAGAGGTAATACAGTCAACCCTCGATTTAACGTCACCCCTTTTTCAATATAGGGTGACGTTAAATCGAGTAACCGCGGGTCTTTTCGGCAAAACTGTTGTTATGTACAAAAACGATCGGTAAAATCTAAATCCTTGCGATATTTCAGACTAGACTGACCGAAGACGACTGGCAAAAAGCTTTAAAATTTAGGCTAAAAAAGTGTCGGACCCTAGGTGGGAACAAACTTGAGGGGGGTGACGTTAAATCGAGGGTTGACTGTACACATTTGCTTGGGTATCCTGAACTTATATTCCTATCATGATTTGCCAACAAGTCCGTTTATGAAAAAAATTAACAATTTTATGATCATAAAACGATCATGAAACACCTTATATCGACCTAAAATCGCATCAGGAGTTCGAAAAAGACATTATTCTCAGGTTCTGGTCAATGAAAAAAAAGAGTTTTTCGCATTTTGAAATTTCGACTATTTGCCCTATTAAAGTCAATTAAGTCAATAAATATTCTTTATTTACAACAAAGAACATAGTTTTGAATACTGGGGCCTACCGTATAAATAAACTCTGGTTTGCATACTATTTTTATGCATCCAGAGTCACTTCCGATTGATTTGTGTCTAAGGTAAGTGAGTGTGCGCATCTCAACTCCAAGCCCCTAAGCCCCCTACGTCCCGGAGGGGGCTTGGGGGCTTTGAGTTGAAATGCGCACACTCACTTACCTTAGAGATGAATCCGAGAAGACTGTTGACAATAAATGCATAAAGAGACTCTTTTTACCTAGTCCAGTGAGAAAAACAAGGTAAAAATGAACAAAACCAGGTGTCCAGGTACCCTCTCCAGGTGGTTTACCACCAAGGCAAAAAGTGAAAATTTAGTCAAAAAATTTTTTTTAAAAATTGCCGTCCCCCCACCTAAAAACATGTTTTGTACACGTTTCAAGCCTTAAAACACACAAAAAAGCAGTTAAAATCCCTTTTTGGGAGGACTTGCTATAATATACTCCGGCCATTATTTTTAGCGTTTCAGACATTCCGTTTGAATAGTTATGTAGATTTTTCCTATCTGTGCAAAACTGTTCAACCGCAATGTCTAAAACGCTGAAAATGAAGAATTTACAACCTCTTGAAAAGTGCTCAAAAACCCAGCAACTAGTCGTCGATTCGCAATAAGACTACCCTCGACAACCCTCGGTTGCCTTGATCAGGTGATAAAAAGGGCGGTAAGAAAACAATACCAAATATCAAACCCAACTAAGAATAGATTTTGAGGTGGTGTGGCCAAATCGGAATTTTACTAAATATATCAAAAATATATCTGAAGTGAACCAAATAGTGGGTCTAAAGTTAGCTGGTTGCTAGATGGTCTAGGGTGCTCTCCACATACTTTGGGTGAGTGCGAGTGAGGGGGACAGGTTATATAGTACTGTGATGTTTATTTATTGCTCTTATAGCTGATAGCCAGTGTTTTTCGGGAAAAGAGGGATTAAGACAACAATTGATTTTTATTGCTGCATTTATTCTTTTTTTTGTCAAATTGAGCTCATGTAAGTTTGTGTACAAGTTAAATGTCTGAATTTGCTTTTGTGATTTTTTCTACTTTTAAAAATAGATCGAAAGGCATGTAACAGACCTCAGTATGCGAATTTTTGCTCATGTACTGGAAAGCATTCCCTGTTAATTTTGTCTAAAAAAATTTATCTCAAAAAATTTTTATTTGCAGTTTAAATGAACAAATTGCTTCAGTAAATTGACGCTTTTAGGCAGTTCTGAGTCAAAATTTTGACCTTTTACCTAAAAAGTAATCAGTGATAGGTACTCGATATAGAGATCACCCATAAGAGACCACAACGAAAAAACCTCAAAAACTTTCAGCTCTTTTAATGTTTGTTTTATCTCTGGACATGGCAAAACACGAAAAATGTGCAGAAGTAAAAAGCAAAATTGAATGTTGCAGTCAAGTATAGTTAAAAATAAATGAAAATCGTCAAATGATCTGTTTAATAAAAAAAATAAAAACTTTGGTTCATTAATTTTGTTTTCCAAGCATCGGGTCATGTAATAAGTCTTGCATTAACAGGATGTGTGGTACGACACCACCTTGGATTTCAAGTTTTCGATCAATAATAAACTAAGCAAAATTTTTTAGTAGGTTGCAGAATAGAAATCTTTAATCAAGGAACGCAACGAAATTGTTTGATGGCTTTCAAAATATATAGCATTCTCCTGATGTATTAAATTCAAAAATAATTGAACCCCATCAAAGTGTCGAGCCACATAGTCCTTTTAACTAGAGTTGTTACACAGTTAGTGAATTTTTTTTAATTTTTTGACCTTTCTTGGCGTTTTTAGTAGAGATGATGACGGGACGGGACAATTCCGTCCCGTCCCGGAATCCTGCCCGGAAATTTTTTGGCAGCTGTCCCGTCTCGGTGTCCCATCCCGAAAAAAATTTATTTAAATTCCGTCTCGTCCCGTCCCGAAAAAATTCAATTTTTCAACAACTACCTTCAACTTGTAATTACAGTCAACCCTCGGTATAACGTCCCTACACGGCCGGTCCCACTGCGGGCCGTTATATTGAGGGTTGACTGTACCATGAATCAGATCTTACAGGAAGCCCAACAAACGTGAATCAATCGGAAGAATGTCAAACGTCTGGAAATTGAAGCATGAATAAAGCACATAGGATTGAAATTCCCGATCGGAAATTTTTATGACCGTCCCGAAAATCTTCCCTGTCCCGGGGTCCCGTCCCGATATAACTTTTTGACCTGTCTCGTCGCGCGTCCAGTCCCGAAATTTTTAAATTTGAATTCCGATCAGTCCCGTCCCGAAAAGGTCAAGCCATCATCTCTAGTTTTTAGGTGTTTTTTTTACAAAATTTTGAGTATGTGACCCCGCAACTAAAAGCCTAGGTCACTGGCTACACAGTAGTATAAAAATTTCTTTATTCAGTTCATAAAAATTGATCTATTTTTATAAAAACAATTTCGAGTCAGACAACTCGAAATCGAGTAAAATCGACTCGAAATCGATTCGTCTGACTCAAAATTGTCAGATAATCGTTAAAAAAAATGTCCCCTAAATGTTCACCTTAAAAAAGGTTAGCAAGGGTAGTCATGAAGCGGCTTGCTGACTAGTTGCTGGGTTTGTGGGCACTTTTTCAACAGGCTGTAAAATTTTTATTTATGGCAATTTGGACTATTATACGCAGAACGGCAAAATCTATAAAATAGTCAAAAAAAATTTTTCAAATGCTAAAAATGAAGATTTTACAGCCTGTTGAGAAAGTGCTCACAAACAAGCAACTAGTCGGCAAGTAGTTTTAAAACTACCCTTGCCAACCTTACATTAAGTTTAAAATTATTGTTTAACATGAGAACTGGAGCCTGTTGGGACAAGATATTTCGGTAGGGCCCATGTCCCACATCATCATTTGGCAGAAAAATAAAAAGGGACTAGGGTTTTTAGTTCACGTTTCGCTGTTTTTGCCTTAACGGCTACATCCTTGTGGCGGAAACACGGTCTATAGAGCTCTCGTGCAAAAACGTTTTCTTGTAAATTTTGCACTTTATCTAATACTGATGCAGGATATTTGCTCTACCGGAATATCTCGTCGCCACAGGTTTCCAGGAGAGTGTTAAAGATCCGTGTTGCTATGCCGAATTATTTTGAATTATCGCGATATTTTTCAGAACCAGCATGCCTTCTGGTCACCACCGCGAATGCTCCTTTGAGAGCATCCAGCAGTCCACCGTCCAGAAAGGCTCCAATTCGCAGACTGTATATGAACGGACCACCAGTGAAGTGATGTCGAGCACCACTAGCACCAAGTCAGCCACAATCACATATCCTCCCTTTAGCACCACTGTTCAAACCTCCTCAATTCAACCTAGTATGCCCTCTCCACAAGGCCTTGCTCGTCACTACCACGACGACACAGACATTCGACTGTACACTCGGTACGACGATCCCCCCAGACGACCACATTCAGCTGAAAAAAAGCGACCAAAAGTAGAACCTATTAGCAAAGTAACCAGTACTCAAATACCAAGAGTGGAACCTATAAGAAGACCAATTAGTCCGCCAGCGGCAGTGGGTAAGTAAAAAAAAAATTGAATAAAATTTTAGGAATTGTAATTTGGGTAAATCATATTTGTTTTCACCTCAAAATAACTCCTTAATACGGTAAGAACTTCAGCACTTCAATTTGTATGTCCTAGGTCAAAATCCAGCAGTGGATATAAATAAGTTGTGGGTGGATGGGATTTCAATCGATGAGGTTAGTGAGTAAATGCTATTATGCGACCCGTAACAAAAAATTCCGGCACCTAAATTATAAGTTCTGAGTGTAGTCATTGCGAAGTGGTATCTACAACGGCCCAATGTGCAGGGTTGTCAGGGGTAGTGTCATTTCGAACCGACGACTAGTTGCTGGGTTTGTCAGCACTTTTTCAATAGGCTGTAAAATCTTAATTTTTTGCGTTTCAGACATTTTTTTGAACCGTTTTACACAGAAAGGCAAAATCTACAAAACAGTTCAAAAAAATATCTGAAATACAGTAGCGAGCAACAAAAAAATTCCTCAAATAGATTTATTCCTAAATGAACCATGTTTTTCTTGTTTATTGGCGTGATATCATATCATTGACATCAATTTTAGAATGACGAATAAGAATTTGTCAAGCGATTCGACAAAGGCCATCATTCATGCTAAAGAAGCTGGTGAGACGGATAGAAAGGTTGCTGCACAATTCGGCGTTGATCAGAAGACGATTTCAAACATTTATGCGCGCAGTAAAGCAGGCAAGGACGTTGGAAGAAAGCTGGGAAGTGGCCGTCCAAGAAAATCGACGCAGAGACAAGATCGTGCTATGGTTCGAAAGGCTCGAGCAGATCCAAAGAAGACTGCTGTGGATGTGATGAAAGATGTTATTTTATGTTCTTCATTAATTTTTGGTAATTTTGTCTTAAAGGTCAGCGTGGAAATGGATCTGGATGTGAGCGAATGGACTGCTCGTCGTCGTCTTAAAGAAGCAGGGTTGCCAGTCAGACGTCTCTCTAGCAAACCGCGAATCTCGGAAGACAACCGGAAGGCTCGGGCGAAATTTGCGCGATAGAAATGCTATAACTTTGCTTTTCACATAATTGATTTCGTGCCAAAAATAAAATGACTGAATCGAATTTAAAAAAAATTATGGGTAAATTTTAGGTTAATCATTTTTTCTGTAGCAAATTTAGTTTTTTTTGTGGCAAAAATGTTTTTTTTTGTGGCAAATTTTTTTTGTAGCTAATTTATTTTTTTTTGTGGCAAATTTATTTTTTTTTGTGGCAAATTTATTCTTTTTTGTGGCAAATCTGATTTTTTCTCCAAGCAAATATAATTTAGAGGCTCTAATTGTTTTATTGATTCTAAATTTTCAAAATTGAGAAATATATCATCATTTTAAAATTTACAAAATTATAGGCGATATCATATATCTAAAATTAAAATTTTTTACTTATTGTTGATTTTACTTGGTTCTCCCGCCTCTCATTAGCAACATCCCCTTTAATAACCCCAACAGTCTACTATGAAGCTTATAAGACAAAAAAACAGAACCGGTTGATGTTAGACGACGGGGAGACGCCACCAACTTATCTGCTACCATCTGGTCGTATGTGTTCCACACGGCAGCTTAAAGATATGTATCAAGAAAGTTCTGAGTTAACGTTTGATAGTTGGCAGCGTTATTGTGAAATAAAAGGAGGCCTGCGAATCCTTAGACCATCTAATGCATTTCCAGAACTAAAAGATTACTACACATGTAGCTGCAAAACGGGCTTGAAAAAAGGCATTTGCAAACATAACGTGATGATTATGTGTGCGAGAAATTCCCTTGCTTACCCATTGGATGTAACTGCTCAACCTCTTCCAATAAAAAGAGGCCCTGGACGTCCAAGAAAAATGTCTGCTGCCCTTTCTCGCAAATAGCTGTTTATAAAAAATTGATAAATTTTATTTTGGACATATGATATCGCTTATAATTTTGTAAATTTTATTTTGGACATATACAAAAAAAATAAATTAGCTACAAAATAAATTTGCCACAAAAAAAACTAAATTTGCTACAGAAAAAATGATTAACCTAAATTTTACTTGAGGAATTTTTTTTTTGCTCGCTACTGTACAAAAAATGAAGATTTTACAGCCTGTTGAAAAAATGCTCACAAACCCAGCAATTTGTCGTCAGTTCGAAATAACACCATCTCCGACAACCCTACTTGTATGCTCGCTAAAAATTTTGCGCTACTTATTTATAACCTCCCCCAACCGAAAAGCTAGAAAAGCAATTTTAAAAGTATTATGGCTTTTTTGGGAGCAAAAGCGAATAATGAGGTGCGACTTTTTTTAAAGATTTTGGCACCTAGTATAACCGAGTGGAGCGCAAAATTTTCTGGTTGCACACTTTGTTTTTTCGAACTCATTTGAGCCCAAGTGTTGATTTAATACTATTTGGTAACCCTTGTTATTAAAACCTCGCACCTTTTATTAAAGACCTTGAAGTAGCCCTACGTATCATGATATGTTGCGGTATGCTTGTTTGCATTTTGGAAATTGACAATGACTAGGTCGAATTGAACATCATAAATTTAAAGAGAACCATTATTATCTTTTCGCGAAGCTGTTTTTCACCAGTAATTGATGGAATAAGCATTTCGAACCTACTAGCGAATGCCTAAACTTGTTGTTCCAAAGGGTAGTTACAGCGATTTTAAAATGGTCAGATTTTTGGTAGGGGGAAGTATTCGCCAGTATCTCCAAAATTTCTAATACTCGTTTTTATAGCCCCACCACTATTCGAAAGAAGGGAATACAGCCAGATAGAACGGACCATCAGCACTTCGTCCACCGTTCCTGCACCACATAAGGTTCCATTGGCTCAGTTTGGATCATCCAAAAATTTTTCTGAAGCACAATCCAAATCTTTGGATGGCACTACAAGCATAGTCAAGCCCCGGTTAATCGACTTTGACACTTACAAGCGAGAAGTGGAACAGCTGCAGAGGGAGGCTTCTAGAGTCGACCACTCTGAAGTGACACTACAAAAGCCAATTTCATTGGCGCCAGCGGTGGTCATCGACACAAAACCAGGTGGGCTTTTTAATTTGAGTTAAAAAATGAAATGCCCCATTCTCCACGACTATAGGTGAAAGCTTCCGTCCGAATTTACGAATACTCCGTCAAATTTTTAAGACTTATTCTCTTTTATCATTATATTATTACGTAAGGTGACTTTCTATTATTTCGCAAAGCATTCTGAGTAGCCTCCGAACACGCTGGCCTACCAGCCTACCAAAATCTTCTTCTTCAGGAATAGGCTCCATGGGTTACATACCTAGTTTCTGAAATGATTATGACATGAAAAATACTTCTGCCAGGTTTCCTGTGCACTTCTGAGTCTGAGTCTTCAGAATGAATAAAGCTATATAAATTTTAATTCCTTTTTTACTGAGACCGTCAAATTAAGGCAATTACTGACAAAAAATTAATTTTCAAAATAATTCCAATCAATAAATTAATAACTTTTAGCCTTAGAACACAAGGGGTTTAACTCACAAGGGAAGGACCCTGACTGTGACCTCAAGGAACTTCAATAAAAAAATCTGCCTATTTTTGTAGAGCGTACCTAAGTTCCTGAGAAATATGGCTCCCCAGCTCTGAAGTTCCACAAAGTGTGGTACAAGGGTCACTCAAAGTTCCAAAAAGACCACGATACCCATATCATGGTTTTTTATAACCGACCCATGGGCCATTCTCAAAATTTTTGTTGACTTTCAGAGGCGGGGAGCCAAATTCACATGGGATTTGGGCACGCTCTACAAGAATACGCGCATATAAGAAATTCATCGAAAAATCTCCAGGTCACAGTCGGGGTTCCTCCCTTGTCAACAACTTAAAAATGTGAAAAAAAATGAAGTTCAATCCAGCAACCTTCAAATGTGTTTTAATTTGAAAAAGACGATTTCGATGTGCGACCAGATACGGTCAGTAGATGTAACCCCCCTTTAATGAACTCAATCATTCTTTTGAAAAATATGTTAAATTAATATACATTATTTACGCAAAATTATACCTCGACTCCAAAAAAGTGAAGAATTTTATTTTTCAGATGTTAGCGAACCACCTCAAACCACCTTCAGTCCTCCACCTCCGCTCAAATACTTCACAAGAAGCGAATTAGAGGAGCACTACCAAGTAGAAAAGCCCAGGGCACCAGTCAATACTCCAGCCACTCCTATCCAAACCCCTAAATTTCCAGAAGAGGTCTTCAGAAGCAAAGTCGATGGTTTGGAAACTGACAAGAAATTCAGACCACTAGTCCAGGAGGCACCCACCTCCAGTCAGTCATTTGACATGGATAAAAAGGAATTGTCAGAAAAGTTGTATGAACACTTAGAGCCATTGCTAGAGCAAAGAAAGACATCTGTGGGTGTGGTAGATTGGTGGGGTGAACAGAAAAAGAAGACTACTGGACAATTGTACGTTGAAAAGTGGATCCAGAAGGGGGTCGAAATATCATCTATGGTGGAGGATCTGCCAAGTACGGATCAACCTCTTGACTACAGTGGTCGGGTGGAGGAAGATATAACTAGAGTCGAGGAGGTGGAACAGCGAGGTGATGGAATCCAAGAAGAAGGTGAAAATATGAGCGAAATTGCGACTAGGTGTGAGGAAACGGTGACCAGACAAGAGGAGGCTAGACCAGACAGGTGGGTTACACCATAGGAAGTACTACAGTTAAGGATTGATTTAACGATAGAGTCAAAGGGAGCGGGCAACTTGTGTGACTAGAAATTTCTTTGGTGCATAGCATAGTTGGTTTTATTGGTCTAAAATAATGGGCAGGTTCGACCCCGCGGGAGCACTCTATTTCCAATATCTAATGCTAATTTGGGTCGCTGACTCCGAATGCGGCATCAATAAAATCGGATTACAAATGAAAGAATTACAGAAAGTAGGATTTCCGTCTTTTTACTTTTTGGTAACTTTGAAATTTATTGCACTAAAAGACCAATTTTTATTTTTCTGTGCAATTTATCAGCGATAAACGTCATTTCTGAACTAATTAGCTTGGTTTTTCCATTGATTTGTTTTCCGTTTTCTGAGCTTCTTTTGACCTTGAATTTCTGCCGGTTTCATGAAAATTTTTTTAAATTTTAATTCTGACACTGTAAACGGTCTCTCGCAACAATAAATAGAAAGATTTGCGAAGGTAAAAAATAAGTAAATTTCATTTTATGTATTTAAAAATATCTGTTAGATAAAATTTATTGCGTTTCGAAACTCAGATAAATATAACGTTGTAAGCATATTGATTTTGCGGGCTCTCGGTTAAATTGCTCCGCCAATAGAGTTGTAAGGATAGTCTTATTTCGAACCGACGACTAAAAAAGAATTTTTTAGGTTGTGAAATCTTCATTTTTTTGCGTTACAGACATTTTTTGAACAGTTTTACGCAGAAAGGCAAAATCTACAAAACAGTTCAAAAAAAAATGTCTGAAACGTAAAAAAAGAAAATCTTACAACCTCTTGAAAAAGTGCTGACAAACCCAGGTATTAAACAAACCCAGGTAACCCAGAAATAACACTATCCCCGACAAACCTATCCATTAACTATCGCCAACAGCGGTTCGTGTGGCACTTGTCGTAAAGCCAGCCATAATAGTTTGTTCGGTAATTGCTATGTTGACCGGGAAGTAGCCAGCTGTTCCTATTAGGACGCAAAATATTTTTATTGAAAAAAATTACAATTAAATTTTAATGAGTATCAAATAAAATTTTTGAAAACAAAAGGTTTTTTCAGAGAATATATGATATGTGAAACCCATCGAAATTTTTCGGAAATTTTGAACAAATAAAAAATTTTGAAGCCTATGAGAAATTGTTAGTTGCTTCGGAGTCAACGCAGGAATTACCTAATTACGCGGTAGTTTCCTCTCATCTTTTTAAACAGCTCATATTGCTCAAAAACGCTTTTATTCCTTTATCACCTTATTAACTTCATTATTTTCCAGCGTAGAACTGGTAGACACTGGCCGAAGACTGTTGGAAACCCTCAAACGGGAGCTTCAATACGAGGAGTCCATCGACTTTGAGGTGAGAAGAAGGCAAAGGATCATCAACGAGGCAGCGGTCGGGTTGGAGGATGTGCATGAAGAGCACGAAGATGAAGCAATACCACCAGTACCTGACATTCCACTTCCAGAAGAGGAAAAATATCCCACTGTGTCACATGTCCAAGAAGTATTACCGCCAGTACCAGAACACCCTGAATTTCCAGCACATCAAGAAGAAGTGGCAGCACCAAGTGAAGAAATCAGAGAAGGCTCACTTGATGTGCAGCAGATCAGATCTACAAAAGATGGGCAGCAACGACAGCAGGATCAAGAAGAAGATGACGAGTCGACAATATATGAAAAAGTTGAGGTAGATTTTGGGTTCCAAGTAGGGTTGGCCCAGCATCATGATCTTTCCCCAAAAAAATTTAAGGCCTACGGTTCTTTTTTTCAAAAAGTTTGTAGCGTTGTCGCTTGGCTACATGTCAAGTAGAAATTTTTTTGTTACTAGTTTAGTGAATCTAGAGATCTTGTGAATGCCTTGCAGCATCCCCGCCCCCACGGACAATGTTGAACATAAATAAATAAAAATAAAATTAAAAAAAAATAATCTGGTAGTATCAGGGATTGAACCTGCGATGCGCAAAAGGGCAGCCTAAGGAATAGGCATTGCACCACGCAGTGCACATGTAAACCTCGGAAAATTTTGAATATATTAGAGGCCAAAAATTTCAAACGCGTTTTTCTCGCTGGAGAACGATCGGCAGGAAAATGGGCATACAAGTCCTGAATGCACTCCTCGTAAGCTACATTTTGGTATATAACATGTGCCAATACGCCACCTTAAAGTGGTACACTTCCCGTGTAAGATATGGACCTCGAGTCGAGGGGCCGCCTTACTAAATTTTACCCAATGCAAATAATTTTGGTCATTTCAACACCACCCAAATAAACAATACAAACAGTTTAACCTTAATTCGACCCAATACCCCAAATACCCAAACTCTTTATGTCCCCGTCTCTACTATGGAGTCATTATATAAAAAGACCGAATTTTTTCGTTAACTAATTTTTTTAAAAAGCCTTTATTCTATCGAAATTTGAACGATAAAGCCCTGACTAGGACCTAATCAATCTCCGAGGCATAGTTATTCTGGCACTTCTTTAGTTCCCCCCATACTCGCATTTTTTGAAAAGTGACCCCAAATCACCCCCCGAACTCATTTTTTCTGCACAACACGATAATAGAAACATTTCTGAACACTTTCTGGTTAAAAATTCTTGAATTTTTCCAAAAAATTTTACCTCCCAGCCCTAAGGGGTAGAAGGTCATTTTAGGGTATTTTTCACCAAATTTTAGCTTTTTTAAAGTCAAATAATCAAGCCCCCTGCGCCCCCTTCGGAGGCTTAAGGTTTAAAATGCGCGCACTCACTTACCTTAGACATAACTCCGAGCAAGACTCTTGATCAAAAATGCATTAAGAGACTCTTTTTGCCCAGCTGCAGCAAGACAAATGTGATAAATCACACAAAAATTAGCCTAAAATACCATCTACCTCTGAGAGCTGGGAGGTAAAATTTTCTGACAAAATTTTTTAAATTGAATTCTACTGCTACTCACCTTTTATAGATTAAAAAATATTACGAATGTACTGTTAAATGCATGAACTGTAAGGTTTTTGTAGATTTTATTGCTCTTTTGCTTGTCTGTTCGCAAGTGTTATTATTATTACTGATGTAAGTGGGGATTGTCGGGCAGAGAAGTAGCTTGTTGTGTACATACACACCCCAACAACTGGAAAGGATGAATTCTTTAAAGCGTGACCGCGCAGTGCTCTAAGCCCGGATAGATGCAAATGCATAAAATTACTTGTAGAGGAGTGTATGGACACTTTCAGCTAGTTAAATGAATGTAGATCATTTACAGCAAATTTTACTTTCACTTTTCACAGAGCCTTTGCTTTTTTCCGAGGGTTTAGCAAAAAAAGAATCAATAAAAGTTTGGTTTTTGCGTTTGTAGTCTGTCTTATCTATTTTGCAAATATCTCTGGTCACAGAATTTACTTTCGGTAGCTAACATTTTTATATGGGTTTCAAGCTTTTTTATTTACATACATAGCTGCCTTATTAACCGATGGGTTTCACTAATGAAAATTTATTATGAGAACTGGATCGATATAGTTTGATAGGTTACAAAATATAATAATTTTTTCTGCACAAATTTTATATGCACCCGCGAACTTATGGACTGACCCAATAGTTTGCTTCTTCTGCAAACCACTATAACGTGGCGCAAAAAAATTCGAGCACCTTTAAAAAGTTAACGTAACCCGTTGCCCGGTCGGTTTCCGATTTTTGGGTGGCAAGCCCTCGGGAGCCTCCAAAAATGGCCGGCTGTGATGAAGAGCACGAGCTCATAGCTGCTAGGTAGCTTAACTACTGTCATCGATTTTCCTGGGGTAATCGATGGGTCGAGGAGCTCCCTATACAATTTTTTTTTAATTGACCGCGTTTTTTGGGCCACCCTGTGCATTTTAGGTTTATATTGATATTATAAATGTTATTCCATGGTGAACAGATCAGTACACAAGGCCCTTGTTCGTAACTTTTATCTCCTTTTAATTTTACCGTATTTGCTCTATTAACTCCCCTGTTCAGAAGTGGGAATTTTCAATTTTATAGCATTGCCTATCGACCCACTTTTTGAATAGATTGCTTAGCCTGTAACATACCAAAATATAGCTGGAAATCTGGGCTACATCTTGGTATTTTACATGCTCAAGAGTCTATTTAAAAAATGGGTCGATAGGCAATGCCATGAAATTGAAAATTCCCGCTTTTGGAAAGGGAAGTTAATGAAGGAAATACGGTATTCAAAAAACGGAATTTTTCAGAATTTCAATTCTTTTATTTAATATTTTTTAATATATACAGGCGTATAGTATGTAATTTGAAAGGCCTTCTGATAAGTTTTATAACAGTCGAAAAATCAAAAAACATTTACAAAATTTGCTAGCTGAGGCTCTTTGAATGTTGAGCAAATTTTCAAAATAACACTTTTTAAAAATTACTTTTCTGATCCGGTTATAGTTCTCGAAAAATTAAAGTGAAAAAATAAATGCACCAGAATGAGCCGGTATCACAGGCCGGCCTTGCCGTGTTAAATAAAAGCCAGTATATATATTCAATTCTCTGTTGATAATAAATTTTCCCCTTTCCGTTGGGATTCCCGAAATTTTGGAATTCCCTTTCCCGCCGAAAGCCTTGAGCCCAAGCCTAATTTTAATGATGTTCTTGCCGGCTTTTTCCACAATAGCTAAACAAGTGGTTGCACGTGCCGAAATGAACACAACAATTCAGTTTATTTTAGCACGAACAGAAATGGCTTAACTTTTTCAATTTCCTAGGCACCTTTGAAAAAAGGGGCCTGCCACTGGACGCAAAGAATTGTGTACAGGTCGAAACGGTGAAAGGACTCCTTTGGGTCAATTTTTGCGCTGGTGTCTGCAAATGTTAATGAAGGACGGGTAACTGTAATAGAAATTCAAGTAGGACATAAGTAGGAATGAAAATTGACTTCTCATTATTACTTATTATTACTTTTGTTTTCGATTGTTATGATTTGATATAGGGTCTGGTCGATTAACCGAGAATCTGGGTTTTGGTCAATAAAGCGAAACCAAAAATCGGGTTTGGAAAAGCCCGGAAAAACGGGTGCAGCAAAATTTCGGTTCCTTTACGTCAAAAACTAAATAAAAACGGTTTTCGGTTTCGAGCAGATAATCGACCAAAAATTAAAAAAAACCAAAACCGAAAACCGGGGTTGATGAAAACCGGTTTTTAAAAACCTCGTGAGTCTAAAAAAACTTACCGTAAAGTGGTTTTTGATTTTCTATTCGACAAATGTCCTTTATTTTGGTGCCAAAGTCTTTATTTTTTTTAAATGTACTTTATTTCAAAAATTCTCAACAAAAGCCATGTCAGTACAGAATTTTGCTCTATTTTATCAGCGTCAGCAATAGATTGCTTGCGGTACATAATTTCTTCCTCATTTGCTCTCCAAAATGTTTATAATCCACCGAAAAATAAGAAAGAATTTGCATGCATAAAACCACTCTGAAATCAATTTCACTGCAACCACCACTTTATGTTGCCACCACTGATATCAATAGTAATGATAACAAATATCTTGCCTCACCTCTCCTCGCATTCCATCATCAATAAAACCCATCAAAATAAAAATCAAGAGGACTGAATATATAGCGGGCAGGCGTGTCGGCCTTTATGACCACAGTCAGGCTGGCCAGTGAATCACACAGTATACAGACAGGCAGAGGCGTCGGCCTGGTTCTTGGCCTTTGCATATTATCAAAGTGTTGTCTTTTGTTTTGCTAGTGACAGTCTACTTTTTCCTCCTCTCTTTCCATTACAACTACTATTATTTGACTGACAAGTGAGTGAACTTCTTCTCTGTGCGCGCACATGGCTTATTACCAAGAAGCACCAGTCAAAAACAAGACAACCACCTCAGAGCCACACGACGATTATTTAAAGCAATTAGAGGTAGACTCAAAAGTTTGTTTTCTCTTTCATTTAAAATTTATATGAGCTTTTTGTAAGTTTCTGTCGATTGTTATAGGACATCTTGTTTGTCATTATTATTGTGAAAATAGTTGCTGCGGTCTCTTTGATGTTTTTATATGAGAGGTGTTTTTGATCGTGAATTTCGGGGGGGACAATGGAAAAGTAAGGACAAGAAGTTCTTGTAATTGCATGTGTCTTAAACGATTCTTGGTTTCTTTCGATTAGACTGGTTCTAGTGCACTTTATATCAGGTTGTCGGATAATTTCTGCGCCGATACCGAAACCCATTGAAATTTCTCTGTAATTTTCATATATGTAATTTTTTGCAACCTATGAGAAGCTGCAAATTTGCATGGCTAAGCTGGAATTAATGAATTTCTCCTTTGAATTTTCAAAACAATTATTTCTCGACGTTTCCTCGGTCATTATTATTTTTAGCCTATCATGTTGACCTATGCTTGTAATTTCTAATCAGATATTGATCAACCCAATGTGATTCAGATAAGTTGGAAAAATATGCTTTCATAAAAAATAAGTTTTTTTTTAAATTAACTTTTTTCGTAGTTATATAGATTACAATAGGTCTTGATAATTTATTAGAAAATATTAGAGTAGACTAACATGTGGATAAAAAAAACAGATAACCATAAAAAGACTGTAAAATAATCATTTTAAAATTTCACAGTGGATCATGGCAGAAAGAATACCGTATATTCTCTATTAAAGGCCACGGGACGTTTATTTTTCAGCCTTAAAAAAATCGGAAAATTTTGGGTCGACTTTGAAATTTTTGAGTGCCCAACCAAAACCTGAAAAGTAGAATTAGGTGAACTCTTGCTGACTAAGAAAACTCAAAAAACAGATTTGCAAAATTATTTTTCTGGGCTGAGATATAGGTCATTGACGAGGCCTTTATTCGAGAGGGGGTCCTTTAATAGAGAATATACGGTATGTGTATGCGGCCATACTATAGTACAAACAATCATTCTTTCTTTTTAATCATTTTAAATATTATCCCAGATGGCGCCGAGAGCTCTTGACTGTATCAGGCTGTCTGATAATTTCGGTCAGGACGCCAAAGTGTCCTAGGATTTCAGATGGATTGCATAATATTTTTATTTAACCCTGACATTACGTTGGGGTCAATATGACCCCAGGGCACTTTTAAAACGGCTGTAAATTTTTTTCTAGACATTATTAAGAGCTGATTTTTTGTGACTTTGTTCGTCTCTTTGTTAGCTACATTTTGACAACTTTCCGGAGGATTTGGCGCTTTATTTTTGTTGGTGTATAAAAAAAAGCAGCACTGTATACCATTTGGGGTCATATTGACCCCAATATAATACTACAATATAGTTGACGCTCTCAGCGAGTGGTGATGAAACAGTCGAAGTGATTCCGTCGTATGCGTCTAAGAACGGGAAAGAAGCGTAGAATTCTCAGCCTCCAGCAAATCGGCGAAGACTGTCAGCAGAAAATTTCATGAAGCAGAAAGAAGGAGTAACAGCATACGCAATTCATCGGGTCGACACCATCGAAAGCTCTCTTGATTTATTCTTTACCTCCGAAATTGTTCAGGTGTGATTTGATGATTACCAGATGTGGTCATATATATCCAGTTTAGACGATCGTCGAGATGACAAACAAAGAAGGCTCTCGAGTTCTTACAAATGAGTGGAAAAACGTCACCGTGCAGGAATTTCGCCGATTTCTTGGAGTTCTCTATCTGATAGGTTTGCTGGATTTGAAATATTGACTTATGTGTTACGTCGTTTTTTAGGTGTGTATCGTGGTAAGAACGAGCCTGTGGCAATGCTGTGGAACATAAGTGTCGGAAGGGAATGCATCCGGAAGGGAATTGCACGTGATCGATTTTTCAAGATACTGCGATTTTGAGGTATTTTTCGGATCCAATCTATTGGAATCTTAGGAGGAGTAGATACCTTGGACCAAATGGTGCGAACATATTCTACGAAACGAAAGACCTGTCGCTGGCCTATGGTAGATTCTTTTATTTGATCCGTTTTTATTAGAGTTAATTTTTTTATTTTAGGTCGTATTCTACAACATGTAGGACATTGCTGCTGTCAACGCATTTGTTATCTGGTCAAAAATCAATGCTGGATATCAAGTTGGCAAGCGTCGTCGTCGTCTTCTATTTATTGAAGAGCTTGCGCAAATCTTGGCTTCTACTCAACTCGTAGCAAATCCTCCAAGAACTTTTGCGATTCCGCAATCTGCGTCGTGAAGCAAACGTGGTCGTTGTTATTTGTGCCCGCGAGAAACAGATAGAAAAGTGTCATCAAAATGTTCTAATTGTCAGAAATTTACGTGTGTTGGTCATTCAGTGTGCCATGAGTGTGGGAATAAATAAAGTTATTTGCTTTTTATGTGAGAAATCGTGAATGATTCTAAGCACTTTACGGCTGGGGTCATATTGACCCCATCCGTAAACAGTGCTAGTTTTTTTTCCCGTAATGTCACGGTTAAAAAAATTACGAATGGGTTTCGAAGGGGTTTTAAATTCAAGTTAATTTATAGAGTTGCTGAAATGACCGGTCATTTAATAATCCGGTCAAATGACCGGTCAAATGACCAAATATCTGTCATTATATAGGACCTAGCATTTTTGTATCATGTGATCAATTTGTCAACCATTTCTTCAAAACTTTTCTAATCAAGGTCAATTAAAAGCATCTTTATTCTTTAGAGGCTGTGTCGACCTTCATCCTTCAACCGAACAATATACAAACCAAACCACCAAAATAATAAAATCCACAAACCTGTTCCGAAGCTTGGTGTGAATTCCGCCACGAAGAGACCAGTTTCTTTCTGTTGGCGCAGCTGAGAGGAGGAAGGGGGCTCGGGTGTATCCACGTAGTTCGCGGTACCCGCTGGTGGTTCGGGGTACCCGCTGGTAGTTCGGGTGTATCCACGTGGTTAGGGTATCCATTGGTGATTCGGGTACCCGCTGGTGGCTTGCTTGTGGCTGACATCTCCACTGAAAGTGAAGGAATAGTGACTGACGGAACATTAAATGACATGTACTGCTTTGAATCAAAACTCAATGTGCAACAATATTTCGTTGGAAGATCATAAAATTCAAAATTATTATTTGACCTAAATTCCCTTGACGGTCAAATGTTAATAAATGACCGGTCATTTGACCGGTCATTTGAACGGTCAAATGACCATTCAGCAACCCTATGATTTAGAATAAGTTAATTTAATTAACCTTTTTAAAAAACCATTGCCGTCTGGGAAAACGGCTGTCCCCCGCCAATTCGAAAAATTTCGCTAATTGGATGCCAAATTGGATGCTTAAAATTAAACCATGCGCCCGTTTATTACTTTGGTATCCAATGCGAAAATTCCAATTTTGGTTTTTTGGAAAATGTTCTTTCTTTTTCTTAACGTATGTTTTCGAGCTTGATACCTAGGAAGCTGGAAAGATGATTAAAACTGATTTTGAGAATAAGCCACAAAACGAAGCCGACAAATCACATGCAAAAAGAACACAATCAGGAATAAATAAAAAATATTAGCCCATCTTTCAATCCATTCACGTCGATCCAGTTGAAAATATCAAATAAGATTTTTTACTGATCTAGCCATCTAATCCCCTCAAGTGGCTGAATGAGCTTATTTGCATTGGGTTGTTTTTCCTGTCAACCTCTCCAACTATATACTCTACTAGCAAGCACCACAAGCACAATCAATATAGCAGCAATACAATAATAGTCAACCTTTTTCCTATTTCCTCCTCCCAGTTTTTGTATTTCCCCATTGCTGAGCGGTTCAGAAACCCATTCAATAATAATACTATCTTTGATATGAGTGAATGGTCGGCCTTCTCCAGGATCACACAAATAATTCGACAAGTAAAATTCCAATTCCCTTTTTCCCTCCTCTTCTTCCATTAAAGTGTGTGTTTGTGAAACTCTTATATAACTTTTTTATTACAGTATGAGTCAAAGAGTGTGACTGAACAACACAAGTCACCTCCAACCCCACCGCCAAAGCAGAAAGAGTTTGTAGAGCCTTTGCCTCCTAGAACTACTACAACTACTGAGTTGAAATTCCGAGTGGCTGATCAACCCAAGTAAGTTTTGTATTTCCGTTGCGTAAATAAATCTGTAGATGTATCAGACCGTCAGCCATTATGGAAAATATTACCACAGTCGACGCTCGATAGTACGTACTTTCAAGAATTATGTTCCCCAGCAGGGTCCCACACTTTTTATCACAGTTTTTGAGTTGTATCATCGGTTCTGATTCGTTTGTCCAGTCCCAAAATTGCAAGGATTCTGATTTTGCCGATCGTTTTTGAGAAAAGACATAGCAAATTCAGCGCTCAACTCTCAACAGTGCGTACACTTAAAAAGGTTTGTGAGCACTCTAGTTGCTGGGCTTATGAGCACTTTTTCAAGAGGTTGTAAAATCTTTA
Source organism: Ditylenchus weischeri (assembly GCA_029231635.1). Lineage (NCBI taxonomy): Eukaryota > Metazoa > Nematoda > Chromadorea > Rhabditida > Anguinidae > Ditylenchus > Ditylenchus weischeri. The sequence goes on along the minus strand of JAMRYI010000162.1, from coordinate 218,352 downwards.
TTTTTAGCGTTTTAGACATTCCATTTGAACATTTTTGTAGATTTTGCATATCCGTGCAAAATTGTTCAGCTGGAATGTCTAAAACGCTAAAAAGAAGATTTTACAGCCTCTCGAATAAGTGCTCGCAAACCCAGTAACTAGTCGTGGGTTCGAAATACGATTCACCCTGACAACCCCAGTATAGAGAAGATATAGTATAGTATAGATATATAGTATAGTATAGATATGGTATACATATAGTATAGAGAATCAGAACCTATAAAAAAGTGCAAAAAGTAAAAAGTAAAAGTAGAAAGCAAAAAGTAAAAAAGTTTTGCTGGGCTGCGTACTATCGAGCATTGACCGTATAGGTGAAACAAATTACAAGGGTTTTTTTTTAAGTTTAAAATCAGATCAAGGGTTGCAGCACCCTAAGTTACAGTGCTTATCCTATTCTTAGTTTCGAAATTATAATTTGCACTAAAAACCGTTTTGATAATGTTTAGAATGGAGTACCATGCTGGAAGTGAATACCGAAGCAACATTACATCTCGTCAGAACTTTAATCGACATTCTTCCCCCACAAGTAAGTGATTTTTGGTATATATTTAGTAAAACTAGTATTGATGCTTTAGGGTACCGGCCGGAAACCGGATTTTCTATAAATTAAAAGTTGACTGTATTATTGACTGAGTTGACTGCATTAGGAGCGTTGACTGTATTGAGTTAGTTGACTGCAGCACAGTCCGCAGATACAATCCCCTGTCGCTATAGTGCGGTCGCTGGGGATCCAGCGACCGCACTATATCTGGCGCCAAAAAACCGCACTACATCGAGAGTCGCACATTAGCGAGAGTTGACTGTCTAAAGAGAGTTAACTGTATCGCGAGAGATGACTGTATAACAAGAGTTGACTTTATAGAGAGAGTTGACTGTCCATTTGTTAACTATACTGTAATGAAATTATGATAGTCGCACTATAGCGAGAGCGCACTACATCGACAGGGCACTGTGCGAAAGGGAACTGGTGAACAATTGACCTATTTCTTATCGACCGATCAAATAATATTAATTGACCGGTCAATTGACCATTTTTCAACTCCCTAGACTAATATCAACCGGATTTTTTTAAATTTTACCGGATTTCCGTCATGATTCCGGTGAACTATCGACCGGAAAACAGACCGGATTTTCATGAAAAAACCGGATTCCGGCCGGATCTTTATTTTTAACTTTTTGAGCGATAAAAAAGTGGGTTTCAAACCGGTGGCGGTCTTTAACTGCCTTTTGAGTACACTTACAAGGGCCCACAGAAGAGCGATTGTGACTCTATTGCACCCTAGGTACAAAAAAATCATCAAATACCTCTGTTTCGTGTTCATAATATCTTCTTACTTCAAGATGCCAATCAACGCATCCTGAAAATGGTTAGTGAAACATCGTCTCTGACCAGTGGCGGAATCTCCCCGTATGCTGGATCCACTGCTGCTACTAGCATTAGGGATGCTAGAGAGCGGGAGAAGAAGGAGATGAGTGACCTCAACGACCGACTCGCTTCTTACATTGAGAAGGTGAAAAATATTGAAATTGCAATATAAAAATGATAACTTAGATAATTTTTCATTTAGGTGCGCTTCCTAGAAGCTCAAAACCGGAAATTGGCTGCTGATCTTGACTTTCTACGCAATCGATGGGGCAAAGACACTACCAATGTTAGAGACATGTATGAAAGTGATTTGAAGCAGGCCAGGAAGCTCATTGAAGACACCAATCAGCAGAGGGCAGAGTTGGAAGCATCCTTGGAGACCCTGCAGCAGGAGATCACCAGTTTTCGACGAAAGTGAGTTCTTACAAAATGTTGCGCTGGAAATCCTAGCTCATGGTTCATCCATAAGTAAAGAAAAAACTAGACTTAACACCCCTAATACACCGGAAAACCGCAAAGGATATGGAGGTGCAGAAGGTGCTGTAATATAAACATGATTTTAAAAAAAATATTTAGATGATCTTTTACACTAATCTGAGGTTGAACCAAAAAAACTTATCCTGATTTTAAAAATTGCAGAAAATACTGAAATTAATTCATTAAATTTCAGGTATGAGGAAGCAGTGAAGTCGCGTTTTGGAGACAAGCAAAAAATCGACGAATTGCTGCTCAAACTTTCAGCATTGGAGAGTGAGATTAGCTTGCTGAAGCGTCGGATATCTATACTGGAGGAAGATGTCAATGCCATCAAACGGGAGAATCAACGATTGCTAAGCGAGTTGCAGAGAGCTAGAAATGTCTGTGATTACTAAATTACAAAGAATTTTTTTCAACTTATTTTGAAAGAAATTTTTAAGGAGCTCGACCAAGAGACACTCAATAGAATCGACTACCAAAACCAAGTGCAAACTCTTGTTGAGGAAATCGATTTTTTGCGAAGAGGTGAATTTTGTGAATTTTTGCATTGTGCGATCATTGAGACACACTCACAAATGGTTTATGATAGAAAATTATTGCAAACAACAAGTTGATGGGTTAAAATTTTTCATTAAAGTTTCGGACATGCCGCCTGTTAGAGACTCAAATCAAGTTGCACCCTCAAAATTTTGAATTTTTGGCTAAACTTCACTATATCGATGTGCCAGAAAAGTGGTTTTAACGACTCCTAAGGCATTTTCAGGCCGCGACAACGATAGAAAACGTATTTTTAGTGCGCGGAAAGCAATTTTCAGAAAAAATTTTGACCAAAATTTGGATTTTTGCCTGGGGGACCAAGGTAAACCAACCTGAAAGGGCACGTGGATGACCAGAAAATGGTTGGTTTTATGGTACCCTTTCAGGTTGGTTTACTTGGTCCCCCAAGGCGAAAATTCAAATTTTTTTCAAAATTTTTTTTGCTGAAAATGGTAGACCGCGCCCTAAAACACGTTTTCTACCGTTTCCGCGGCCTAAAATTGCATTAGGAGTCGTTAAAACCGCTTTTCTGGCACATCGATATAGTGAAATCCGGCCGAATTTTTTTATTGAATTTTACCAGCAAATTTAATATTAGCATTTTTTTGGGTTCACGGCTTTTCAATTGATCCGAAAATGAGCATGTTGATATTTGAGCAAAATTTTGCGGAAAATTGTCTAAATTTGACTAGGAAAACGAGTTCCGGACTTGAAATGGCTTCTAGTTTTTAAAACTCTGTATTTTAAAAATTCTGTCTGGCTAGTTTGTAGAGGAAATTCAGGGGTACATTTTGAATTATAAAAAAGTTCCAAAAAATGCAAAATTTGTAGTTTTTAAAGCGAAAGAAGTTCCATATAACACTTAGCCTTGTATTTGACGTAAAGTCTAAACTTTCGACTGGTCTGTACTCAAATTTTTACAGGAAAAGTTGAAAATCTGATATTCATGACCTACCTCTGCTTTTCGATTTTACGTCGAATGGGATAATAATAAAAAGTTTGCAAGAAAGTTAAAAATCGAAAGTGTCGGGAGGTGGGGTTTAATTCGTGACCTCGAGGAAAATGGCCTTATTTGCTATGTAAAAATGGCACACCCAGAAATGGACAAAAATTATTTGAGAAATAATTGAAATGGACAAGAAGGCACAACTTTTTTCGAAAATAATTGTTCTTTGACAAAACTGTTTCATAAAAAAGTATCCTGCAAATAATGGGTTGTGTAGTTTTGTTTTCTTATTTTCCTGCGTTAGTTCGTACGTTCACCGAGTGTATTATTTTCCTCTTTTAGTCCTGGTCAAATGGATCCACCTGGATAGCCTTGAAATTAAAATTTAGTCAAATCGAAAAATAAATAATGCTGTCATACGTAAAATCGTGTCGGAAATTGTGTTTGTTAAAAATGAAATCTCAATTTCACTCACCCAAACTCCAAAACCCGATTTGGGTACCACCTGGTCACGTGGATATCCATCTGGATGGCTTGAAGAATAACAAATATTTTAAAAAGTCCAAAACAGATATTTTTTAACCTAAAATCGTCTGTGGACTTCGGTTTGACATTACCAAAATTGGGTTTTCGACCAAACAATGGGGTAGCTACCCAAGTGAGGTGTATAGGTATGCCAGTAGGGACGGAGGGCTTCAGGTCATTTGAACCACGGTTAATCGATCCACATGTCAATTAGTCCACCTAAGGCTAAACAAATAATACTATTCAACCTGTAATTGTGTGCTGAAAACGCTTACTTAAGTCCAAATTACTATTTCGACCATGAGAATCTCAATATCCTTGGTAGGTACACACTACGAGGCAGCCGACCCCAAATTTGAGGGAATTTTTCTTAATGGAAAAAACAGTTCTACCTTGCTCAAGACCATGGCCTGAGTAAACTAGTGAAGATTAAAAGTTGGTTATATGTCGCCGAATTTTCTAGTTGTACTCAAGTTGTCCAGCCGGATGTCCACCTGGAGGAGGGAGGACTACCTCAGTTTCTCAGGCGTGACAATTTCAAACCAGGTTTTGTTCTTTACAAACCCTTCTAAGTACTTGTAATAAAGACAGCATGATGTACGCTCATTAAGAAAAATTTGGGTCGACCATCTCGGACCGGGTATCTACCCAGGTGCCAATCGAGTATTGAGATTCTGAATAGCCAAAAAAACATTTTGGTTTTAACAAACGGTTTTTAGCACACGATTTTAGGTTGAATACTATAGTTTGGTCAGCCCTTGGAAGCGATAGTAATTTTGTAGACCAATTGACCGTGGATAAATTGACCGTACACCGGCAGGGAGGTATTTTAATGTAAGAATGGAAAAATAGATATGGAATGGAGTGCACTTTCACCATTACTGGTCCTCCACTTCTTAGTATGTAGTGGTGTACGGCCAGTTAGAGATGGCCTTTATCGGGATATATTATATCGATGGTTGACTGTATTAGTTATTTTATTGTTCAGTGCGCAAAGTATTGTTTTTAGAAACACTTAAATACCTAACAATTTTTTTCGTAACAAATTGTGCCAAGATCAATTGTTCCTCATTCGAATTTAATGTCAAATGACTTTTTGTACATTTCAATTATTTCTCAAATAATTTTTGTACATTTCTGGGTGTGCCGTAAAAATGTGCGACAAAAACCTTTACCACTGCGAAATGCAGGCACGTCCGACAATCCAAAATGCGCATTTTCGTCTGTTTTGAAAAGCCGTGGAATTTTCTATTTACCATTTCTAAAAAATTGCACTAACGTCTAACCCCGGATTTATCATTATTACAAATAGCTATCGGATTCTATTGAGTGATTTGAGAAATGAAGATATTTAGTGAAAAAGTTCCACTTTTCTGTTTTGTTTTAGTCAAAAAGCTATAAATCCGCTAAGATTTTTTTAAAGTGATAACACCATTGGGTAGCTCTGCGATTATAGTTTCTAACATGATATTATTTATTGCAAAGTTTTTGCAAAACGTAGCACAAAAAGGTAAAAGTATAAAGCAAGCCATAAAAAATAATTTGATTCCTTCTCTTACCTCCATCAGGTCTTCCGGAGGGTGTTGCACTGACCCTGTGACAGTGACTAGCACTTTCTGATAGGTTGCAAAAACTTTATTATTATTATTTCCACGGGATCACATTTTTTGTATTATTTTTTTTGGACAACCTGATGAAATTGCTTATTGGATTGTAAAGTATTTCCAAGTAATTCCAAGATCAACTGATCTTGGCGCCGGAATTATTTTCCATAACAATAACCCCTGCCTTAAGGTTAATGTAAGCAGCGCTTCTCTACTGGGTTTCATAAACGCATGAAGATAAAAATAATATTAGAATTTAGTTATAGGTTTTACAAGCGAAAAGTAATAAGTAAAATTGTATTAGAAATTGCTTCATGTACATGACATTGCTTAACGTAATCAAGGCTCAGCTTATCTAGATTAATAAAAAATGTAAAATTTGCAACCCATCAAGCAATCTTTGTTACAATTTTACAAAAAAAATAATGATTGATAAAAATAATCTACAAAGTATTTATCACATGTGGAATCCGTAATTAAGCATTGATATCTTTTTTTTATACTTGCTTTTATTAAACCCATTAGGAAGGCGTTCATACCATTGATGTCAAGAATTACTTTACAAAACAAGAGATTAAATTAGAAAACGTTTAGCCCATGATTCCGAGATCCACGATCTGCAGGCCATGGCATCCAGAGACACAACAAGTGAGAACAGAGAGTAAGCTTTATATTAGACATGTAAAACATATGCAAGCGAGATCCAATTAAAATTCGGGCAACACTTAAAAATAAGTTGCGCATATATTGTTACTAAAGAAAATATTTTCTTCGGGATCATAAAACTCACTCTTGTTCGTACCCTATTTCTGATGCCCGAAATTCTATACTTTTTTACGAAAATGAAATGACCAAAAATTTTCAGCAAGAGCCCTGCACTAACCCGAAATGTTCGCACACGTCGCAATGGGTGGTTGGGTTATCATGAGTGAGGGGGGGGGGTGATGTTGGTTAGGGAGAGGTGCTGGTTGGTCACAGTTGACCGTAGTCTTGTTATATCCACCGTAGTCTTGTTATATTGTATTGTCAGTAGCTCACATGTAAATAGAATATCACGCCTTCGGTAATTTTGAGTTTGTAAAAAATGATTTCAGGTACTTCAAAAACGAATTGGCTGCCGCAATTCGAGAAATCCGTACAGAATACGATCAATTATGCCAGTCTCAGCGGGTAGACATGGAGTCTTGGTACAAACTCAAGGTCCAGGAGATACAGACTCAATCTGGTAAATTTTTCTTTATTCGAAATTGACTCATCTTATCATTCACCTATTTTCAGTGCGTCAAAACATGGAGCAAAGCTATGCCAAAGAGGAAGTCAAACGTCTAAGAACCCAACTGGGAGAATTGCGTGGCAAGCTGGCTGATTTGGAAGGCAGAGTAAGCTTTCTGGAATATTAGCAATTAATTATCCTATAAGACTTACATTTGGCTTGATCAATATACGTTTCTTGAAAAAATTTCATTTTTCACGGCACGTGTGAGACAACTGTCTAACAAGACGATTTTGATATAAATTGTGAAACCCATCAAACAATATTGTTGCGTATATTCAAGCGATTTCTGCAACCATTCTACAACCTATTAAAAAATTTTTGCTTAATTTTTTGTAAACAATTCCCACGACTGATTTCCAATAGTTGCCTTCCCTTTTTTTCCTTCCCTTTTTTTCTAATTTTCAGCCATCGGTCACTCGACCTCACCAAAAATTTTCAATTTTTAACCGTAGGTTCGTCTGGATTTATCAAAATACACGGTGTTTTTCGATTCGTCCGCGACTTAAAAATGGGCAATACTTTTTTTGTACCAAATTCACTTTTTTTACCAAATTTACTTCTAGAATTCTAGCCAAATGGGCTAAAAATACTAAAAGATGAAAATACTAAATAAAAGCTAAAAATCCTGACCGGGGGGTGGCTAAAAAGGCAAAAAGGCTAAAAAATCCTGATGTGGGGGGTGGTTGGGGAGGAACTATAGCCCAGCTAGCGTCTCAACCACCACCCCCCCCCCCTACACTGATGTAATTTATTCCCCTTAGCAATACATTATGAACCAGAGAGTTACAAGCAATTAAACATATGTTTTCAAATCGCTCTAAAAATATATTTTCTTTTCAGAACTCCTTATTGGAAAAGCAAGCAGAAGAGTTAAATTACCAACTGGAAGATGACCAAAGATCCTATGAATCAGCTCTGAACGGTGTTTAGATCTTTCTACTTGAGCATGTGTAATCACCCTATACATTTGCAGACAGAGACACCCAGATCAGAAAGATCAGAGACGAGTGCCAAATGCTGATGGTAGAGCTGCAGATGCTGCTTGACACCAAACAGACCTTGGATGCAGAAATCGCCATCTACCGCAAGATGCTAGAGGGAGAAGAGGATAGAGCCGGCCTCCGACAATTGGTATACCATTAATTTTTAGGCATTATTTAGGTTACATTAGTCCCACTAATACAGTTTTGGTAGCAAAAGAAACTTTTGCAATTTTTTTTTAAATAATTAATAAACGAAAACACTTATTTTGCCAGTTTCATATCTTCAAAAAACTGTGGCAGCGGAACTAAATTATTGTGCATAGATTGCTGCATCCACCTACTAGATTTTTAAGCTCAAATAAACGCAAATACAATCAAATTAATTTTGTATTTCTCAATTGTAGGTTGAACAAGTTGTGCGCACTCATCAACACAAGCAAACCGAAGAAACTGGTCAGTGCTTTGATCAAATAGACATTTTTGGTTAATTTATAAAAAAAATTCTAGAATCGCTGCGGGTGCTTCGTGTATGTCTTTTTTTTGAAAGCATATTATTTGTATGGAAGTGTATACGTTCAGGGGGAAACATCCAGCCGAAACTCCTACCAAAGATCCGCCAAAGGAAATGTGTCCATTTGGGAGGTTTGTTTTTGTATGAAATATTTGAAATACGAAATGCTGGAGTAATTTCAAAAAATTTTAAAATTCAGGTAGCTCCTGATGGGAAATATATAGTGGTGGAGAATACACACCGATCCAAAGGTTTTTTGCTCTAAGCATATTATCTCTTTTTTTAATAAAACAAATTTTCAGAAGAATATATTGGAGAGTGGAAGTTGAAGCGGAAGATTGACGGCAAACGAGAAATTGTGTTCACTTTCCCAAAAGACTTTTCGCTCAGACCTGGCAAAACTGTCAAAGTTGGTTTTTTTACCCAGGCGCAAAAGGGACTGCAAGTGTGTTTGTTGTAGATCTGGGCTCGCAACCAAGGTGTCCACAGCCCTCCAGACCAACTGGTGTTTGATGCAGAAGATAGTTTTGGGACAGGCAACAATGTGCAGACCATCCTCTACAACACCCAAGGAGAGGTGGGTTGATTAACAGGAGCCAAGTTGAAAATATAATGCTTTTTTTTAAATTTTAGGAACGAGCCACATTGGTATTCTATTTCTTTAAGAAAACATAAGGCATAACTTCGTTATACCGCCTCCTGCCAAAAGTGTGTTTTGACCACTTATTCTTGCTTTTCAGGTCTTAATTAGTCGAGAAAACATGTTTTTATGTGGCGAAAAGACATTTTGGAAAAAAAATTTTTGTACGAAAATCGACCTTTTTGACAAAAAATCCCAGAATTACAATATAGACAATATAAAAAGTTGAAATCATCAAAGAATGTTATTTTTTTCTGTAAATTCATCCTTTTAATCTTAAAACCTATCGAAGAACTTTGTTACAACTTTTATAGCAACAGCAGCAAGTGTTATAACAAAATTTGTATTGGGTTGTCTAATAAGTCCTACATAACAGGACTGTGTGGTTTGACACTTTGATAGGTTATAATAATTAATCGAAAATTGTTTTATGGGTTTCAGAATTGATTACCAGAACAAAAATATAGATTTTGAAACCTATCAAACAAATTTGTTGTGTTTATTCATTCATTTCTATTACACAAAGCACACAAGAAAGCAACCTATTAAAAAATTCATCTTTGTTTTTATAAATTAAAAACTTGAAACTTATCGAAGTGTTGAACCACACAGTCCTGTTAATACAAGACAACCTAATATATAAGTTGCCTTAACCATGAAATTGAATTTTTTTTTCAGATTCAACGATCGAACTACTCAGTTGTGAGTCACTGACACAGTGTTAGTGCTAAATTATCTTAAATGCTCTCCCTTTTGTTGATTTCTACTACAACAAATATAACTTTTTAAAGCCTGCCCTAAATTCCACAGCTACAGCCACAACCACGTCAACTGTTATGCCTTGTTAGACCACACACACACTATTGCTCATAAATAATTTTATTTTCCGGTTTTATCAATAAATATATATTTTCGCTAGTCTATTACGAAATAGTAAAATAGGGTTGCGAAAATCCTATATAAATTATGTTTGAGATACGTTTGCTCACATTGATACCCAATTTAGGAAATTTTTTAAATATTCTAAACAACTCAAAAATCAAAAGGCTGATTTGAAAAGCTCTATAAAAAGCTTTCAACACTCCAACGGCCGAGTGGCCACTTTAAGTGCTTCAACGCAGTTTTTGACGCTGAATCCGAATCCGGTCGCAGGATTTAGAAATTCGACGTTTACGATGGGTAAATACCTCTATGAAAATAGGGTCTCGAAATTCAGCTGTCACAAGTTTGTTATGCACTTTTCTTCACGATATTACAAATACTTATATGCTTATCATAGATCATTTAAAAGCTAGTGCAAAGGGCTTTCTAATGACGTATTTCATTTTAAATTATGATTAAAAAATGTGGCCTAGGGAGCCCATTTAAAACACGAGTCAAAAATTCAATTTTTGGACTTTTTACCAAAAAAAGGCTTGTATCTTTCTGGCATTGTTCGTTATGTGAAAACAGACACCGTAGAAAGAAAGAGGACACAAAACTGCTTCTAGTAAGCATTTGTTCCTAACACAACATTTAGATTTTACAGAGTGCCAAAAACAAAATCAATAAAAAATAAATTAATGAAAAACATATTTAAGCTTAATTCAAATAGTTTTATGCATGCAAAATGAACATTTGAACAATAAAACACGGTACAATAGAAACATTAATTGCAACTTGCACATTTTCTTTCATCCTTCTTTGACTGGTGAAGTTTGCAATAAAAGAGCTTGCAGTCTTTGAACCACCTTCTGTCACATGTATAGCAGTATCCCTTGGAGTGTGGAATCTTCCTCTGGCTTCTGGTAGTCATTGAATGGGTTATCGTCTTCGGCTGGCGAATGGTTTGGTCACAGCGCACACAATTAATTTGTATCAGTGAATGCTTCTCGCAGATTGGCTTTCCACAGTTTTGACAGCTTTGTATCTTGTTTCCACGAATTGTTGTTCTGCAAATGTAACAGTGCTCTTCTTGGAGTTTTGAGGAGGAGACCACTTTTGTGTGAATGCTAAAAAATAGTTTAATTAATACTTTGGAATTAAAATGTTACTTGCCAAAAGCATTTTTTATTTTCGAAAACTCCTTGGTGGTCCAGTTCTTGTCGGCTCCCCTTGCGGCTTTGTGTCCCTCCATAAGCTGTTCAGAAAGATTGTGCAGGAAATCACGCTTTGTTTGCTTGTCGCCTCGCAGAACAAATGCGTTTTGAGCCCCGTCATCAATAAGTAAGCCCATGTTAAATTAAGAACAAATGCTTACTAGAAGCAGTTTTGTGTCCTATTTCTTTCTATGGTGTCTGTTTTCACATAACGGACAATGCCAGAAAGATACAATTCTTTTTTGGTAAAAATTCCAAAAATTGAATTTTTGACTCGTGTTTTAAATGGGCTCCCTAGGCCACATTTTTAAATCATAACTTAAAATGAAATACGTCATTAGAAAGCCCTTTGCACTAGCTTTTAAATGAGCTATGATAAGCATATAAGTATTTGTAATATCGTGGAGAAAAGTGCATAACAAACTTGTGACAGCTGAATTTCGAGACCCTATTTTCATAGAGGTATTTACCCATCGTAAACGTCGAATTTCTAAATTCTGCGACCGGATTCGGATTCAGCGCTAAAAACTGCGTTGAAGCACTCAAAGTGGCCGCTCGGCCGTTGGAGTGTTAAGGGACTATACTTGTTGATGAAAATAAGAATTTCGGATATCCCGGATAATTTTTGACCAACCCAATATAAATAAATGTAGTAGCAATGATGTAGGAATAAATGTAGTATAGATAAATGGTAATAAATTTCGAGTTATAATGTATGAAAACTTACAATTGAAAACGGAACGATTTTATTTCTGGAAATGGGGTGAAATGGGTGTTCTAAAAATGGTAATCCCCCCTACTACTGAAGAAGTGTGTGTGTGTCCGGACATATTTTCGTTTAAAATCATTTCTTTTCGAGACCAAAAAATTATTTTCGTAGTCATTTGGGGTATATAAGCAAATGTTTCAGTCATTTCATTCATTTTTAGGTTTTGTGGTATAGTCAGCAGTCGTGTCTGAATCAATCATACTGGATGGATCAGTCCAATTTTATTGATCCATCCAATTGTATTGGTTCAGCTGGTTGAATCGATCCAACTGGATGGATCAGTCAATTGTATTGACCCATCCAAGTGGATTGGTTCAGCTGGTTGAATCAATCCAGTTGGATGGGTCAGTTCAATTGTATTGATCCATTCAATTGTATTGGTTCAGCTGTTGAATCGATCCAACTGGATGGATCAGTCCAATTGTATTGATCCATCCAATTATATTGGTTCAGTTGGTTGAATCAATCCAGTTGGATGGATCAGTCCAATGGTATTGATACATCCAATTGTATTGGTTCAACTGGTTGAGTCGATCCAACTGGATGGATCAGTCTAATTGTATTGATCCACCCAATTGTATTGGTTCAGCTGGTTGAGTCGATCCAACTGGATGGATCAGTCCAATTGTATTGATCCATCCAATTGTATTGGTTCAGCTGGTTGAGTCGATCCAACTGGATGGATCAGTCCAATTGTATTGATCCATCCAATTATATTGGTTCAGTTGGTTGAATCAATCCAGTTGGATGGATCAGTCGAATGGTATTGATACATCCAATTGTATTGGTTCAACTGGTTGAGTCGATCCAACTGGATGGATCAGTCTAATTGTATTGATCCACCCAATTGTATTGGTTCAGCTGGTTGAGTCGATCCAACTGGATGGATCAGTCCAATTGTATTGATCCATCCAATTGTATTGGTTCAGCTGGTTGAGTCGATCCAACTGGATGGATCAGTCCAATTGTATTGATCCATCCAATTGTATTGGTTCAACTGGTTGAGTCGATCCAACTAGATGGATCAGTCCAATTGTATTGATCCATCCAATTGTATTGGTTCAGCTGGTTGAATCGATCCAACTGGATGGATCAGTCAATTGTATTGATCTACAATTGTATTGGTTCAACTGGTTGAGTCGATCCAACTGGATGGATCAGTCAATTGTATTGATCCATCCAATTGTATTGGTTCAGCTGGTTGAGTCGATCCAACTGGATGGATCAGTCAATTGTATTGATCCATCCAATTGTATTGGTTCAACTGGTTGAGTCGATCCAACTAGATGGATCAGTCCAATTGTATTGATCCATCCAATTGTATTGGTTCAGCTGGTTGAATCGATCCAACTGGATGGATCAGTCCAATTGTATTGATCTACCCAATTGTATTGGTTCAGCTTTAAAAATCGATTATGGCCACAGTTAGGGCTGCAATCTTCATTCCCTACTGCAGATGGTATGCAAGGGTACTTGCAAAAATAAAAAAGAGGCCACGGTTGGAGCTGCAAGCTTCATTCCTTGCTGCAGTTGGTATGCAGAGGTAGCTGCAGAAATCAAAAATGGCCACAGTTGCGCTGCAAGCTTCATTCCCTACTGCAGATGGTATGCAAGGGTACTTGCAAAAATAAAAAAGAGGCCACGGTTGGAGCTGCAAGCTTCATTCCTTACTGCAGTTAGTATGCAGAGGTAGCTGCAGAAATCAAAAATGGCCACAGTTGCGCTGCAAGCTTCATTCCCTACTGCAGATGGTATGCAAGGGTACTTGCAAAAATAAAAAAGAGGCCACGGTTGGAGCTGCAAGCTTCATTCCCTACTGCAGTTGCAGAAATATTGCATAAATCAATATGTTTGCTTTCGATAACGCAAAGGTAAGGCGCGCGAAGCGCGCCGGCTCACGGAGGCTAGTACTATACTATTCTTCTATTTGGGCACGCAAGAATTTCAACATTGTTCTAGATCTGGTAACATATGCGTGGCATTCGTCGGTGAATACAGTTCCATTGTCAGATTCAGAAGTTTTCAGGAAGTCATTGCTTATACCAAGCATTTTTTTAAATCTAAATTCGTTGAGATCTGGCTTTATTTTGGCCGAAATATGCATTTAAAGTTGTCAATTTTTGAAATTAGTACATTTTATTATTTTTGGGTAGAATTTCTATCAGAGGAAATCGAAAATAATGTCTAGTCACATTAAGGATGCTTCAAAAATAAGCGGAGATTTTACGTAAAAAACTTTGCAGGAAACTTTCATCAAGAGCGTTTTCTTGCCGTTCAAAACCCTTGTAAAAGAACTTGACAATGAACGAAAAATAAAAGAGCCCACTATAAAATAAAAATACATAAATGAACAACAACAAAAGTGCATTTGAGAAAACCTTGTGAAAAAAGCAAAAAAAGCAGATTAAAATCGATAAATCAATAGACTTGTGAAAAGTGGGAAGCAAATCGACACGAACAACGTCTTTAGCAGGCTGACAAAAAAATAAGTGAGGCAAACAACGCGCACTGACGAGCGCATTTATCTGTTAGATAGAGCCAGGCGGAAAATATTCATAAGACACAACGAATTTTGCTTTTATGGCAAAAGAAATGGGAAGAAAATTTGCGTTTAAAAACAAATGCTTTCTGCGGATTTTGTTATATTTGTCGAGTTGCTTTTGTGGTTTTTGTATGACCCAAATATTGGGGGCTTTTCAAAGTAGATGGCTATCTTTTTGGCTGTTTTACCATTTTTTATTAATGGCTGAATGGATCTTCTTTATCTATTTTTGGTAAAGTTAGGCAAAGGGTTGTATTTTTAAAAAGAGCTCGGTATATTCCGCCATATGGCTATGACTTAATGCTAATTTCTAATAAAAAGGACTGCCAAGGTTCACGTCGAAGGTCTCATCTCTAGTTCGTTCAGCTATTAAGTGCGTAGAGCACTTGACGCTTCGTAAAACCTGTTATTAACAACCATTGCATTCTACGGTTGAACCCCCCAAAAATTTCCCAATAACGAACTCTCCCATTAACAAACTCTCTTATTAACGAACGGATGAGCCAGTAACTCGACTCTCTCAATAACAAATTTTTAATTTTCGTCTTCTTGATACATAAAGAAACCCTCAAAAATGACTTTTTTCGTTTTTGACGGGCGACAAATACTTTTAAAATACGGTTTTTGAAAGTGCACGAGTAAAATGAAAGAATCAAATAACCTAATTTTCCCGTCCTAGCACCTGATGTATGCATTGTCCCCTCCTTTAACATCCTGATAGTATTGCTGTTCTCTGAAACCTTCGATAAGTTCTTTTATGTTATATTAGCTAGGTTGTATTAAATTGGATGTTTCTGCTGGATAAAACTGTTTTTCGGAAAAACTCTCGATATAACCGACTCCTAATTTTCTTTTGTAAAAGAATCCCTCTTTAACAGACCCCCACTTTAACAGACTCCCTCTATAACATACACTTGAGGTCGGTCTCCAGCGGTCCGTTATAGAGGGAGTCAACTGTATGCAATTTTTATAAGTAATTGTCGCTAAGGCTCATTTCATAATACATCTTTTTCAAGCTCTCTATCTTCGCGATGGTGGTGGTCAGACATCAAAACTGCTAAATTTGGCGGAAGGTGGCCTAAAAAATAGCTAACGGTAAATAATGAACTGGGTACGACTCGTTTTATAGCAGAAAACGTCATATGTTGACAGTTGAATATTGCTTCTCATTTCCCAATTGGTTTTTTTAGCGGTGAGATCATGATGTTATGAAAATAAAGCAACCAATCACCAATGAAAAGGCTAAGTAACCTGTGAGAATTCTTCTTCCCTTCACCAATCAAGGCTACATAAATAAACTTTACCTTTACCCCTGCCTTTGCCTTAAGCTTGCTTAAAAACGAGTTTCACCATTGCCTGTAGGCAAAAATAAAGGCAATGGTGAAAAATTTATTTATTTTGCCTCATAAAGTACTCCAGATACAGTAAGTCGTAGACAATTAGTTTTTCATAAATACCTTGAAAAGTCATGCTTCATTACTGAATTTTGGTTGTTTTCATTTGTTCAAATTAAACTTTGTCTTTTGTTAACGCTCTGAATAACGAATGTTGAGACTATATCTTGAACGTCCCTCTCGTACTAGCGAACTGTCCAATTAACGAACTCTCTCAACAACGAACGGCTAAGCCCGGTCTCTTGAGCGTTCCTCATTGGGAGAGTCGACTGTAAATGGCTATCTTTTAGGCTGTTTTACCATTTTTTCTTAATGGCTGAAAGGATCTTCTTCATCTATTTTTGGTAAAGATTGTATTTTTTAATAGAGTTCAATATATATTCCGCCATATGGCTATGACTTAATGCTAATTTATAATGAAAACGGCTGCCAAGGTTCACGTCGAAGGTAAGTGCGCACTATTAGGCTACTGAGTGCGTAGAGCACTTGATGTTTCGTAAGACTTTTTATTAATAACTATTTTTTTTTGCCGAAAAAAAAAGGAATCAGTAGAGCTCGGAAAAATATTTGTTGTGCCCTAATATACAGTCCCTTAAAGTAAAGGGTGGTAGTTTATAGGAGGTTCATCGTCCAATAATACTTTTACGGTTCAGTTATGTTTCATGTTTCTAAAATTTAAAAAATTTGTTGTATTGTTTGTGGATATTAATAATTGCTGATGATTGCCATTAATGATTGCTAATTGATTAATAATTACAGTCAACCCTCGATACAACGATACCCCAAGGGACCGGCCCTGGGTATCGTTATATCGAGGCTATTAAGACCGAAAATCTGACAAAGTATCGTTATATCGAGGCTTGGCTGTATCAGCACAACAATGTTCAACAAAAGCACTTTTATCAACGGTTAGAAGAGAAGAAATCGGTAATTTTCGGCTGCTGTTTTTTTCTTTTTGCGCTCTTGATAGTAGTAGTCACCCAATTAAGCAGTGCAGAAAAAAGAAAAACAAAAGAAAAATGTACTCTGTAAGAAAAAAGCCGTTTGAAATTTAAAAATTCTTTAATTTTTTTTTCTTAAAAATGATCTTAAATCGAAGGTATCGTTGTATCGAGGTATCGTTGTATCGAGGGTTGACTGTACTCTTAAATGATTGAAATTGAATCATACGATTTGTTTGAGCTTAATAATTTAATTATATAAGGAAATTTATTGTCAAATATTTTTAATAGTTCTAAAATGTTCTTTAACATAATATTAGTAGCTAGCTTGTTCTTCGGCGTTGCCACCGAGTACATTGTATATGTACAAGTCAATGATCCTACTATTACACAGATTAGTCTCAATACAACACAGGGTGGAAAGTCTCAGAGTATGTAAATTTGATAAAAAAACATAAATATTTTAATAAAATCGGTTTAAAAATATTTTTGATTAAATTTTTTTGAACTTTTGCCTAAAAAATGAACTAAATATTAATTTATATTTTATTTTAATTTCCGGCAAGACAGTAGAGGAAGAAAACAATATCAAAAGTGTTGCCTTCTTAGTGGATGATCTTAATGACTTAACTTATGAAATTGTTGCAATGGATTTAGACCAAGTAATTTTTTTTAAATTACGACAATGCCTGCCCTCTACAAATTTACAGCCAAAATTTTAGTATAAACCAGGGTTTCCAGATGAAAATAAAATAAAAAAGGAGACGGGGCCAAATGATAAAGCAGATTAGCGGAAAATACCAAAGTGTGCGGAACTTCTACAACTATCAATCGATTTGCTGTTTGTTCGCCGCCCAAAATTCTTTATTTGTTCAACAAACTAAAAGCACCAATGATTAATGAGCCTAGTACTTCTGCAAACTCCTAATCATCCCGTTCTTGTCCAGAACCACATTGATGAATTTCGTCAGTCGCTCCGTCTGTCGCCATTTCAAATGCGATATGAGGCAATAAAAAGCGTCGACGACGATAGAAGGCGAATCATAGTGTTGATTCCATTT
The DNA here is from genome assembly GCA_029231635.1 of Ditylenchus weischeri. Classification (NCBI taxonomy): domain Eukaryota; kingdom Metazoa; phylum Nematoda; class Chromadorea; order Rhabditida; family Anguinidae; genus Ditylenchus; species Ditylenchus weischeri. Next base: position 200,663 of record JAMRYI010000162.1, on the reverse strand, counting down.
CTTTCGAAGGCACTTTCGAAGACGACTTTCAAAGACCAAACAAAGAGAACTAAAAGACAAAGCTCAAAATCAATAGGGCCCACATTTTTATAATATTTTTGCCTTAAAAACAGATTTTCATACTACAGCATGAGTTTTTTCTTGAATGTGACAGATTTCTTTGACATGAAAGGCTGATTTCAGTGGTATCCTATATTGAGTAAGTCGAGCTGTATGCGGTCTTGTGATGTCGTGAAGGAAGAGAACTTCATACGTTTCAGTTGTTCCAAAAAAATTGTGCTGAAATCGTTGCAAGCGTCGTAATTCAATCGCAATTCTTAGAGGATTAGCTTTGTTTATTCGGATATTTGATTGGTGTGATGATCAGAACTTTTTGTGGCGCTTGATGGTTATCGAAAATCTAGCAGTTTATAAGACAACACATCGCGCTGATTAAAAAATAAACCTATCTGTTTATTGAAAAATTAGTTATTTAAAAGACTTCACATTAAAAAATGTTGACCTTCATAGCGGTACTTGGTGGTTTTCGTAAATTTAGAATATTAAATCTGTTTTTTTCAGAGATGTAAACTCACATCGACGAAATACAAATTTAAAAAAACTAATGACTTCGTTTATGAGAATCACAAGCTTATTTTATTTGATCAGAAGTATAACAACAACAACTCAAATGAGCATGCGCACAGGCGGAAGAAAAAAAATGATTTAAAAGTACAAAACACAATTGATTATACTTCAACAACAGGTACGGGTGCGTCTTTCAGACAGTGGTTGCCAGACCCTCAATCAGATGGTGAAACCGGACAGGCGAGCTCAGGTAATTTACATATAAATAATCAAAACGACAACTATGTAATTTATTTATTTAGGTAAGGCAGTAAAAAAAAGGAATAGACGTGTGTCGCGTATGTTGTGCTCTTCAAACCCATGTATTTCTGACGACGTCCAAAAATGAAATGAGCGGAAAACAAATAATAGTGAAGAATAAGTAACAAATAAAATTAAAAAATACCTTTTTTATTTCGTTATAATGTTGCAATGATTACAGATAAATACAAATTTTTATGCTAAAAAACAGAAACAAACATTGAAGGACCATAGCTGTCGTCGACAATGACAATTTCACACGTTTGAATTTGCGCGGGACATTTTTTTTATTCCGAAAAATTCAACGTAATTTTTTCGAATTAGTAATTGCTTTGTTGAATGAAGTTACTTAGGCTAATATAATTTTTACATAAACGAGTTACTAGGTAGTGTGTGATAAAGCAGTGGTGTCCTATCAATGTTGATAGTGGGTTCGATTCCCAGTGTCGGCTCTGCTTCTTTGATGATTTAATTATTAATTTACTACAAAATAATGTTAAACGTTTTTGGAATGAAAATAGTGTCCCGGGCGCATTCAAACGTATGAAATTGTCAATGTTGGCGGCGATTATGGTCCTTTAAAAAAAAATTAAAGTAAAAATTAACACGCAAAGATATTTCGGCTCTACAGAGTTAGTCAGAAAAAACACAAAAATTGTTAAATAAATTTGTGTAAGCAGCTCTTCACCCATCGATTTTTCTTGCTAGAACTATTCAAATTTTAGCACTCAATTTCAGTAAAAATTCTGCGCATCATTTCGATACCGAATAAAACATCAACCATAAATAAATAATTTCTGAAAAAATTCTGAACAGAGTAATGCAGAATCAATTGAGGCACACCGACAACTGGGCAAAAACTATTTAAGCATTAATTGAACATGACAAAAAGTTATCTAACGTTAAATTCAAATGAGAAACAATTGGTCTTGGCACGATTCGTTTCGAAAATAACTTTGTTGTATTTAAGTGGTTTCAGAAATAATACTTTCCGCACTATAAGTGTTTCGCATATGAAGCGACTTCAGTTGGCTTGTGGTGGAAGCAGTCAATTATATGGCTCGTTCGAAGAAAGCTTCGGTGGTGGCACTCATGATTGCTTTGCTTGGTAGTGATTTTTCTGCCCTGCTGCTGATGTCTCGCCCAAGATATAAGCTCAGTTGAATGACAATTGTTAATCTGCCGTCTCAAGAAACATACAATCATTCTACGTTACTACGATAACACTACGTTGAAGGCTCTTTCAGGTATTCCTTGGCTGATTTATGGCTTCCTCCTTTCTGAAGGAAGCAATAAGTTATGAATGTTTCAAAGATCCTGAGTAAAGTTGGAGATTTCCGAGGAATAGTGCCCAGAATTCGGAAATCGACCGGGCAAAGAGCTACATAGCCAAATTTTTTTTCGGGTGCCGCGGAATTTTGATACACCCTGTAGTTAAAGTATTTTAGATTATTATCCACAGAGCCCAGAGTACATCTAAGAAGAGTATAAAAAGAATATGGTGTGATTTTGCTAAACAAAAGATATTTTTAGGTGAAAAGTAGTAAAAACTTTATGTAAAAAACAGCACATCTCGGTGAAGAGAAAACAAAAATTTAAAAAAGCGCGTAAAAACTACAACTTATCCCTGTCATATTGTTTGAGTTGAACTACAAAGGAATTCAAATTTTGAATGGCTGCCCCACCTGTGGATATTTTTGAGTATTGGCTAAATTTTTTCATTCCGAATTTCGTCATGGACAAAACCCCGAAAATTACGAATTTTTGGCTATACTTAATATACCAAAACTAGCTCTCGTTAGGCCCGCCTGCGGCGTGCCCCGCTCGCGGCCACGCTGCTTGATGTATTTTTATCAAAACTCGTATAAAAGTTATCAAGAAAACTCTCTCACAAATTAATATTTCGGAAAAAAAACTCTCTAAAAAAGTTCTTTCAAAAATGCTTGCTACGAAATAAAATAATCTCTTCAAGAAATTCTTACTCTTGAATGTCTACCTTTTTGACTTTCAATGTGTTCACAAACATTGATCCTCTATCATAAAACAGAAACTCGACGAAAAGTCATGTAGTGTGACTCGTATTCTCTAGTACCACAAATAACTATTGTTCAAATTTCAAAAGGCTCAGTAAAGCAACCATTAACACAATGCGAAAATAAATGCTAAATGTGAGCTCATCAAAATCATGCAAGAAAACAATACAACAAATTTATCGACAAAAAAATATCGTAGTCATCTCTAGCATCTCTAACTCTCATGCCCCCGAAGGGGCACTCGCGCACTCACTTACCTTGAACATGATTCCGAGAAGTACTCTTGATTATAAAATACATATAGAGTCTCTTTTTTCCACGGCACACTTGAAGAACATGGTAAGACAGGCAAGGAAATTTTTTTGTTATTCAAGAAAACCAGGTTCTATATAAGGGCTGTGACACATAAAAACAATCATTTCCCAATCAAATCGAACAACATATTTTTCACTTTTCCAATTTCTTAATCACATACAAAGATATTTATTGGTAGTATAAATGAAACTCAATTTTTTTCTTTTTGATTTCTGTTGTAGTATTTACTAAAGCGCAAGTTGATCACGATGTGATTAAAATTAGTAGTGATGAAGTAGGTTTGGCTAATGAAGCTAATGAAGAAGAGGAAGGATTATTACAGGTTTATTGCAACTGGAGGATAATTCGCTAAATCTGATAAAACTTTATTTGATATCCCAAAATCAAAAAGTTCTTAAAACTAAACTCCAACGATGGAGACTGATACCACAAGGCTTTTATACGTTTTTTCTATAATAAGTGGCCCCTATTTATTCCCTTCCCCTCCCAATACAGCCCTTATTCTAGGGTTGAGCAATCGCAAATGCGATCCGCAAATTCGAACCTATTTGCGCTCGCATTTGCGATCGCAGATTCGCAATCTGCGATTTTAATCAAAACTTGCGCAAATTCAAAATTAACTGTATGTACAACATAGCCTTCATAAGTTTCGCGCCAGTTAAAAAACACTTTCTTTCTTGAATTGCAGTTTTATGCGTGTCCTTGAATGTGTATTGTTTCCAGGCTCATTATGGTGAAACCTGAGCACTGGTGCTGGAAGTTTTTCGAAAATGTACAAAAGCTTGTCGTAGGCAAGGAAACAGTCAAGGCCACCTGTAAGTTTTGCTCGGCTTCAAATCGTGGACATGCTGGTGAAATGGCTCATCGTCTTACGGTGTGTTAATTGGGAAAGAGTAACAGTTCCACTGGATTCGCACTAAGTCGGTTTCCGTAACAGGCTCGACCGCTCGACTGTGGTGTGGCGGCACCAAGTTATACTTCTTGAACCACGGATACAACCACGCTCTCAAACCGCTATCGTGTCTCTCATATTGAATACTCAGTTTAAACTGGGGACAGCCAGTAACGATATGGCGAGAAGACTCGTATTTCCCACAGTACCAACAACGAATGTCATCCTGACCGTCCCTATATGTCCATTGTAGCCGGTCCTCTTGAGCTGCCATCACGTTGCGGAAGTTCAATTGTGAGAGTTTAGAATCGATGTTCGGAGATAATTAGCTTCTTGGCTCGGTGTTTTCAATAAAGTTTGTTTGTTATCGTCCGCTATTGTTCCTAGTAAGAAGTTCTGGCACTTATGCCGTTGGTCTATTTTGTCATTTATGAACAAATATATTTTATTTGTATTCACAGCTGCGGTAGGAATAATCAAAAATCCGCATATGTTGTCTTCAAAGCATAAGGACGAAGGAAATCATCTTGCTTGTCCTTCAAATTCCGCGTAGCCATAGCCTTTGGAAATCATGATTGAGCCTATAATTCCAAAGAGTCATATATATCATGTAAGCATTAGCAAAACGAGACGATGACAAAATAACTATGCGCAAAGGAAATACATAAAATCTGTTTAGAACAGGCGGATAAGACAAGCGGTTCACGATTTATTATAATAAAATATCACGTGAATGTTATCCGTAAAAATAAACGAAAAATCCGCGGATAATATCCGGCATCCGCGATATTAGAATCCGTGGATATAAAATGTTTATTCCTACGGATATTTATCCTCGGATATTAGCATCCGCGGATATTTCGGTATCCGCGGATAAATATCCTCGGCTTTATTCCTACCGGGGCCGCGGATAAATATCCGCGGATGCCGGATAGGCTTAGGAATAAAGAAAATATCCTTGGATAAATATCCATGGATGCCGGATAATATCCGCGGATATTTATCCGTAGGAATAAACGAAAAATCCGCGGATAATATCCGGCATCCGCGGATATTAGAATCCGTGGATATAAAATGTTTATTCCTACGGATATTTATCCTCGGATATTAGCATCCGCGGATATTTCGGTATCCGCGGATAAATATCCTCGGCTTTATTCCTACCGGGGCAGGGTACAGTTCAGCAACATGGGACCATAAATAAAACATTACATCAGGACCCTTAAACTTCTTCTTCCAAACATAGTCAGAAATATAATAAAGGAGCTCTCTTGGTACCGAATTCCCTCTTGTGCCTTGTCTTGAACTTTTGCCATTCTGATTCTATTCTTTGAGTGTTTGCACCAGTTTCGGGATCAACGAAGTTCTGGGAATGATTTACTGTGTAAACACACACAATAAACACACATGTTAAAAAGTGCCAAAATAGAGGGGGTCCCAATGGCATAAGTGCCAAAGTTCTTACATAAAAATGACATAGAAGATAATTTTAGACTATGAAAAGCAAAATATCAATTTGCGGTAATTTGCGCGCATATGCACAATTTGCGATCGCATTTGCGGACCGCATTTGCGGCCGATTCTTATTTGCGGCGCATTTCGACAGCCCTACCTTATTCCCTTAAAAAATGTTTTTGCGCGAATTAAAAAAAATTTTTTTCCTGAAATTTTTGTTCTCGGGAAAAAGTGCTTTTTTTCTTTTTCTCGGGAAAAAGTGCTTTTCCAATCCTAAAACGTGTTTTCTCTACGTTAAAGATGAAAAGAAGCACGATTAAGATGATTTTGGGCGTTTTTGGGCGACACACACATTGTGAACTCCGGCCGTCAAACATGCCAAAAGACCAACAAGGGACCCTATCGGGGTGTGATTTTGTGGACCCTATCACGTGAAGTTTTTTATTGCATATTCATGCATCCCTTGCAATTCGAGATCCTTGTATTATGGGTGTCCAATAAAAACTGCACCATTTTTTCGAATTCCCATCTATTTACAACTCCTTTTATTTTCCAACTAAGTTTCAATTCACAAACGGTTTGTTCAATAGATTTTTTCTGTTTATTAACTGTTTTTTAAAAAGGTTTCAAATTAAGCAGTATTTCTTCCATTGATATTTTTGATTATATTTTTATTTATTTATTCCTGTATAGCTTTGCTGGAATACGCTCTGTTTGCATAATTTTGATACCATTACTCTTTGCGAATCTTTTTTGACCAGTATGGTATTTTCACCTAGCTTTATGAAGCACTTCACAGATTCTCGCATTTTTTTAGCCTAGAAGCGATATTTGCAGTAAAGAACAAGGAAATAAAATAGGTGCCTCAGAAGGGGATCGAACCTGATACTCAAAAACAACAAAATCAATCGCTTTACCACTAGAATATGAAAATTAAATAGAAGCTCCGGCCAAACAGTTCGCACAGCCATGCTGAAGGTTTGTCAATAGCAGCTGATTTCTAAAATCTTGGGTGGGCCAGTTGGGTACAAAATATGAAAAACGAACTATCAAATTTCAAAGATGGTCAAGTTTTTTGATGAGCATGTAGTATGATACGTAAGATATATGAAACAAGAGTAAATTAATCAACAAAGAAAAGCCCAAAGCGTGCAGATTTCATCTTGAGCTTTTTCAAAACTAATAAGGGGTGGATCCTGACTGTGACCTGGGGATTTTTCTATCAATTTATTTTATGCGGGTACTCTTGTAGAGCGAGCCAAAATCCCGTGTGAATTTGGCTCCCCGCCTCTGAAAGTAAACAAAAAATTTGAGAATGACCCATATCCCATTGGTCAGTTATAAAAAAACATGATATGCATAATTTTTATATGTATATTTTATATTTTATGATTCCGAGAAATACTCTTGATCATGAAATACATATAAAGTCTCTTTTTGCCACGGCCCAGTTTAGGCATCCCAACATTTTTTGAACTTTGAGTGACCCTTGAACCGCTTCTTGTGGACCATTAGAGCTGTGGAGCCAAATTCACACGGGATTTGGGCACGCTCTACAAGAATACCCGCATAAAAAGATTTATCCGAAAATTCACAGGTCAGGGTACGTCCTTTGTAAGTCTTCACAGAGTTTGTGCCAGGCCTGCTTGGATATCTTCATTGCAATCGTCTTTATTGCAATATTGCATATGAGGCATCCAAACATTATTTCAGGCATGCCGGGAATATTTTAGGCATCCCAACATTTTAAAGTCAGAAATGTGAAATTATTTTTTCGTTGTTTACTTTTGCACATTTTTTTAATGGAGTCTTTATTAAAAATGAGCATGGGATCATTTAATCTGGGACCCTAAATTGTTAAGGATGTACAAACTGGAATAGGTGCCACTAGCAACTTGAACTGCAGCTTTTTAGCCTGCGTCTTTATTTCGTTGGATGGCCCTCTTCTCCTAATGTCATGTTAATCCAAAAGTTTGCGAGTAGTTATACAATAGAATAATATCTATGTATATGTGGGTTACAAACCCTTCGATTTGTTTACATCATCATCTTGCTAACTGATGGGTTTCACTATCCAAAATTTTATTACAAGAATTGGATCGATATTGTGTGATATGTTACAAAGTTATAATTTACTGAATAAATTTTGATAGTGAAACCCATCTCTTAGTGAACTAATGATGTACCCAAATAAAAGAATGTGAGACACATAGCAAAATATCATTTGTCGTGTATAATCACCCATAACTTATGGACCAACTCAATAAAAGTCGCCCATTTCTATTTAAATTCAAGACTCGTATATCTGACATTGGGCTTTCGACATATCCACACTTGAAATTTTAGAAAACGTACTTTTTGAAAAATTTGAGATTAGAAGTTTGCTATAATACAGTAGTAAGAAAAAGTTTACATGCGAAACGTGCAATTATTTTAAAATATTTATTTTTTATGCAATAAGAACAAACAATCACAGCAGAGAAGACACAATTATTTTGCTAATAGCTAGAAGAGAGCGATGAACTGATCGGCAATCTCGACAAACTTTGACACCATAAAAATATCACCGAATAATTTTCTCTTTCTTGGCATCTAATTAGAAATTCTAAATTTGATTTTAGATGTTGCTTGTTCTTCTTCAAGCCTTGAATTGCTCTTTTCGGTTGTTTATACCACTTAAAGACAGAGTATTATTTTCCAGTCTGTGTTGGGCTTTTTCAGATTCTATGTTTAGCTTTTGAATCAACTCATCAGAAAAAGTCAGCTGCAAGAAATTTAATTCCTAACTTTCTTCAAACTTTATAGCAAATATCACATTAGCAAGCAGTTCTAGAGTCTCTACAGGGTCCAAGTTCAATGCAAACACCTTCTCACCACGGGTCTGCACACTCTCATTGCACTTTGCAAGCTTAAAAATAAATCAATTGGTTTAAGTTGGATGTTTAAAATATTTCGTATGGAATATTTTAATTGAGATTCGTATGGAATCTACAAAATTAAAGCGTTGAAATTTCATATTTTTTATAGTGAAATATATTTCTGTTGTTAGTTCTAACATATTTAGTTGCTTTCTTATTAGATGCAGAATTTACTGCACTTTATAATAAGTATATATGTATCTGTCAACTATGCAGAAATTAAACAAAAAGCGAAAAATCTCTTCAGCTACGTTTCACCTTATCCTGATTTTTTTAAACCTATAGCTGTTATTTTTTATCTCGACAGTATTTTTCAATTTTTTTGTTCATTTTTTTGTGAGATTGCAAGATATATGAATAGTAAATTCTGCCCATAATAAGCATTCAATCAAAAAATAAAGCAGTTAAAAATAGAAATTTATAATAAATTCGTAAAAATGGCCTATCTTCAAAAGGCCATAACTTTCAGAAAAGCGCAATTTTTTTATTTTTCGCAGATAAAGAGTCTTCTCTACAAAACGCTATTCCACAGCTCAACACAATTAATTAGTCAGTGGCTGAAAAATTGGGATATTTCAAATGCTTACATTTACTGTATACCATATTTCCTCTAATTAGCGCACCTCTGATTCAAAATCGTATTTTTGGCATTGTGTTTTCAGCCCATTTTTTTGATCACTTCTCTCAGGCAAGTTACCAACTATTTTGTAGCTCATCTTTCTAGCTGAGAAAAGTGACCAAAAAAATGCGATTAAAATTAAAACATGCCACAAGTTTTGACTAAGATTTTATCAATGTTATTTAATTTTTTTGCCAAAAGTTGTTTTTGAAAATTCACAAAAATTCTAAAATAGATGTTAAAAGTGTTTTTGAGCTAAGCGGTATGGTGTAATGGATATTTTCGCACTTTTTGTTCAAGTTTTGCACTTCATTTTTAGTTTTGACCATTTTATTTGAAGCTGTAGACCATCGTATAGTCTTAAAAATTAGTTTCAAAATGAACTTTCACGTCCTGCTAGATAATTTTGAAAATGTATGAATAAAATTCTTTGAATCAAGTAAGTTTTTGAATAAGTTTGACGGTTTTTTCGCTTTCTATTTTTGCCAACATTAAAAAAACTGTTTCTTTTGAACAAGAAAATTAATTTTTTAAAAATTATTTTTATGGTATTATGATTACCTGCTGATCAGACCATCTAACTTGCTTGTCTTTTATCTCAGCCAGTTTGCATCACATTTTGCTAGAAATATGTTTAGAATTGCCAGCATGTAGTAGCTATACTAAATTACCTGCATGGACGAGTCATCCACACTTCTTCCACCTTTTAATTGGTGATTTGCTTTGATGAATTGATTTTTCAGTCTTTTGATGACCCTTTGTAATTTATTTACATCATACTCGGGCACATCCAATACTCTAGTGATGATATCCAGCTCACCACATAAAATAGCTTTTCCAGTTAATTCTGAACTTTGTTCATTAATTTTTTTTCAAATTACTTTTTTACATATTTAGTCACATTTGCTGTCGAATCAAGGAGCACATGCTTCAAAATCCACTTAGAAAGCTCAGAATAGGACCACTAATTCAAAAACTTGGAATCAAGTGGCCTTTCGTTCCAAAAAGAAGTATGTGTTGGAATATTAACGCTGCTCATCCCAATTATTATTGCGGCGTTAGTGTTTTTTGGCTACTTAATTTTTTATGGCTTCATATGAAATCTCATAAATCGTAAACTTTCTCGGCGTTCATTCAAATGTGCCCGGCGAATTTTTAAAGCCGCTTGCTTTCGATGATTTTGAAATAGGTTCTTCACTTTAATTTTTTTAAGCAAGCTTTTTTTAAAAAAAAATATGATACAAACACCGGTAACAAAAGTTTAAAAATTTTTTTCAGAAAATTTATTTAGCATGCAGATTTGAATTCAAGCCAGCTTTTACGCGTTAGAATTTCACAAAAAGCATCTCTTACCAAGCAATTATAATTTGCAATTATAAATATTTTTTGTCCGATTTGAAGTTCATGGCTAGAAAAAACACTCTATTAATACGTTCAGCGTCAATATATTTCTCTAAGACTGGGAAGTAGCAAATTGCCTGCTCAAGACAGAAGAGTCACCCTCCTTAAAAGTGGAGACTTTGTCCCCAGTGGAAAACCTTTTTTACCCGGTATTTCAAACAATTTTTTTTTACTGGGAACAAAAAAGCTCCGCGTTTGCAAACAAAAACCCTCATCATGTCAAAAAAATAGTGAGTGAGAACTACTACTACAAAAAAATTAAAATACAAAAATAACTATATCAACCTTTTATTTATTAAAAGCAAAAAAAAAGTAAAAAAATGTGTGCTTTATTGATACTTCCGTATCTCCATAAGTGACCGCACCCCTTAAAATTATTTTGAAATTTTTCCCGAAAAACGAATAGACCTTGGTGATATCTATGAGGACGTCTGATGGCACTGACCGTCTTTTCACGTACGGTGGGCTGTACAGTCTTGCGCTCCTCTTTGATTGGTGAAGACATGACTTCAAAAAAAGTTTAAAATATTTAAACAACATCATTTAAAATAAAGAAGGGTTTTCGAACACCTGACTCGCAAATAAAAAATAAAATCTTTTAATTATCAAAAAAAGGGAAAATAATTAACATTAAAATATATTTTGTGCTTGTTGGTGCATTCTTAGATTCATTTGAGACATCTTTAAAAAAATTTTTATTAGCTATTTAATAGTCTGGCCGGAATACACCGTTTTTTTAAATGAAAAATGGTGCTATTAGAAAGCCTGGAAAGTTATTCACGGAGCCTTCGTTTTCAATCTTCAATTTTAAAAAGCCTTTTTGGGGCATTTTTCGGGATCATGCTTTTTTCTATGATTTGAAAAAGTGAGTTCTGATCAGAACAGGCCTTGTAATTATGTACCCAATTCTGTTAAATATTTCGTTCTTTCCAAACTTTTGATGTTTTTTTATTGCTCTTATGTTATTTTTTATTTTACGAAATAAATAAATGCTTTTTTTGTATTTACCAGGAAGAAAATACATATGTACAACAGAAAGCATACACAGTCACATATACACTATTAGCAACTACCCGACCCTAGTTCGGTTTAAACAAAATACTTAGACCCAGACAGTCAGACGAAAAGGGTACGTTCTAGTAGCAGGCTGCTACTAGTGTTTTAATTCAATTACAAAGCTAGAGCGACAAAATTAGCGCTCAAAAGAAAAGTAATTATTCAAAGTGCTGGCCAGAGTTCGCGTCCAAATTACACAGCTGTTGCACTGAATAATCCTCACCGCATAATCAGTAGCCGATTTCTCCACAGTCAGAGGACGTTGGACAAGATGCTGTTTGGCGCACTCTTGACATGAAGCCTTGTCGAATCACAGCCTTGTCTTGAGACCCTCGAAAGCAGTTAAAAAAAAGAAACTAAAATTTGCTAAAACCTGATTCACTAACCTTTGTCTGATACTTCTAAAGACTCAGGTGGGTTGTCTCCTACTAGATTGCGGGCATTCTCCCGCTCAGATAAGTTGTGTGAAGTCTTAGCCACCTCCACATTTCCTAAAAGACAAACCGCACAAAGGTTGGTCTCCAGCACAAATCTGGGAGAAGCAGTCCAGCAATGGTTTCGAATAGCTCTTGATGTCAAGAAATTTCTGGGAAGCTCTGCACGCGTCACACTGTTTTACTACAATTGCTTTGCGCTGCTCCAGTACAATTCTCTGCAAACTCTCCATTGGATGTCCTGACACAGCGTCTCTCTCTGAAAGTGGGCGAAAGACTTTAAAATTATCAAGTATAACTAATATACACCTTTTCTGCTAGAACCACAAACTTGGATAAACTCGGTGCATCCTCCAGGAATGACGATAGTGTGCAGAGCAATTTTTCTCAACTTCTTCTTGGTTCGATCAGAGATGTGGCATCGGAAAGAATCACTGACGAGCAGGCGCTTTCCGAAGAGTGACTGGCCAAATGTCTTGTCCAAATAGTCGGAGGTGAGCTCGTGATTTATCCAGTTTGTCGTCTTCCAGCAGAGCTCCAAAAATCGGGAGCCGTTTTATTAGAGGGGGGCGTTATATATTTTGTTCACCCGCCAGGGTTTCGTTATATTATAGGGGACCGTTTTATTGGGAGGGACCGTTACATTAGAGGCAATACGGTAACTGTTTTTTTTTCATTTTCGTGCACCTATTCCATGGTACATACACGAGTTTTGGGTGGCGAATTTTGGTCCTATCAAAAACAATTCCCTACATGATTTTACATTAGAACAAAAAAGTTGTTTTGGATTTGCACTAAAATTTCATTTTTTAGGCCATCCAGGTGGATATCCACCTGAGCCGCAGGTACTTACCCATATGTTTTGAAGGTTGAGTCGTTAAAATCAAAGTTTTGATATTGTCAAACCATGTTCAGCGTGGAATTTCAGCTAGAAAACCATTAGGAAACCGCTTGCAATTCCATGTAAAAAAACTAAAGTTTTTGGGATTCGGAGACAGATGATCCCTCATGATATGTACCTGCGCTGGTATGAGTGTTGCGATTTGTGTGATCGCTATTTTGGTCACGATTTTGAATCGGGAGCAAATTTTACTTCAGTGCTTATTGTCCTGGGAGCGAATTGTCCCTGGGAGCAATATATCCATGGAGCACTTTAGTTGCATGCATCGATAATGCTCTACATTTTAACAAAAATGAGAAAATTGCAATTGATAATGACGATAAAAGTTGAAATCGGTTCTTGTGTTATAGATCTATTTTCAATTAACTGGTGACCATAAAGTTCGGAGCGGACTTTTGAACTAATTTTTAGCAATAAAATTTATTCCCCGAAAATATTCCAAACATATGGTTTTGTAGGCCTTTCCTTCCTCTTTCGATTGGTATATTCACTTTTACTTTGTAAAGAAATTTTGTTTCAAATTTTGGACAAAGAATGAAGGGAAGGAAAAATAATTTATGCAGTGCATATCTTGTGTTGATTTTCGGCATGACCATGCTCTTTTCTGCTTGATTCGGTTTAAGAATTTATTTCCAAAAAAAAATCCAAATATATGATCTTGTAGCATTTTATTCCTCTACCAAACGATATATAAAATTATTTTTATTCATGAAAAAGACCTCCATTTGCCTCAATGCATTTTCAGAGTCGTTTCGGAAGGCATCAATGGCGTTGGATCATTTCTTGAGGACAGCATCCACTCTCGGACCAAAGAAGCTTTCAATGCAGCAATAGAGTTGTGGGGCTGGGAGCAGGCCTTGGACTCGAGGTAAGGCCAGGCAAAGAAGTCCATGACATTGAGATCGGGAGAATTGGGAGGCCATTCGCCAGTTGGGCGAGTCCAGTGAGGGTCAACTGTGATGGCGTCCGGAAAGTTGTCAGCAATCCATTGCTGAGTCTCACCCGCTCGATGTGATGGGGCCCCATCCAGGTTGTTCTCTGCCCATGGGAGAACCTCAGTTTCAAGGATCCGGCGGTATTCTGACCATTTACCTTCGTTCCTTGAGGCACAAAGATGAGCGGAGTTTTGGCATCCCAGGAGACTCCTGCCCACACCATCACCTGCTTCGGCTTTTGGCTCGCTCAACAAATTTAAGCTCCGGTGGCAAAGGATCGACACCCAGATCCTGAAAACATTGAATTGGCCCGTTAACTTGAACCCAAATTCCTTATGCTGAAACAAAATTCAAAAAGTGACCTGTCATTTTGGGTGTGTGTGCCTGTTCAATGTCGAACCACTTTTCGTCGGTGAAAAAGAGATTGCGGTGACGATTGGCAGCAAAACGACGGAGGAGCTTTGGGCAGCGCTCCATGCGCTTCTCCCTGGCGTTGTCGTTGAGAAATTGGCCTTCTGAAGTCTTCCTGGACTTCATGTGAAAGATTTCTCAATCATCTTTCGAACAGACTCCGCCCAATTCCGAGTTCAATTGCCAACTTCCTGTTTGAGTCTGATTTGCTGTGGATGTGGCCTCCCTCGTGATCGTTGCAGTAGCAGATTCTATCGGCAATTAGCTGAATATTATTCTCTGTTCTGGCTGTCGCAGGGCGCCCGCTCCTTGCCCTATCTTCGTTGCTGCCGGTCTCGTGAAATCGCTTGATGGCTTTGCTCACAGTTTGGTGCGGCACGTTGAGAAGTCTGGATATCTCCATTACAGCATGGCCCTCCTGGTAAAGCCGCACAATCCCTGCCCGCAAATCACTCATGTTCAATAGACAAAATAAACGAATTGAAAATCAAAACCTTTGAAGATTAAAGTGAAAATAAAGTTTAAGTAGTGGAACAAATGCCCTGCATAAATTATTTTTCCTTCCCTTCATTCTTTGTCCAAAATTTGAAACAAAATTTCTTCACAAAGTAAAAGTGAATATACCAATCGAAAGAGGAAGGAAAGGCCTACAAAACCCTATGTTTGGAATATTTTTGGGGAATAAATTTTATTGCTAAAAATTAGTTCAAAAGTCCGCTCCGAACTTTATGGTCACCAGTTAATATTTCAAGTTTTCAATTTTTCGCTCGAGATCTTTGCGGACATGAAACAGTCCCACTTCTAAATTCGAAATTTTAACTTACCAGAGATCCGTCATCACCGAAACGAACTTGAAGCGAAAAATGGGCCATTGTAAAGTTTGAGGTTTTCATAAAGCATTTTGGAAATATAAAATGTTGGTTACTGCCACAGTTAACTAGATATTGAACAAATAGGGATTTGTCGGCTAAAATACTATTTTTTCCACCATCCTGTCGTAGGTGTCAAAGTAGTCCAAGACTGTCTTTGAGGAGTCGTGGCTTTCAACACCTGTTTTCTCAGTTTCAGTTCTTTTTCTATAACAACATGAAAATATACTGGAAAATCTTATCGCAATGATAAAAAAGCTTGCTTACTTTTTAGGTTTAAGCTTGGATGTGATCACTCCACCTGTTGAAGACATTACGAAATTTTAGAATGAACTAAAAGTTATAAAAAGAGGATTTTTATAGTTCTGTGGTTTTTTTTAAACAAACAATAATCATCACTTAGAACTAAGTTCCTTTAGTTAGTTTTCTGATTAATCCAACGACTTTTAACACGGGAATTCCTGACTGGAATAACGGTTCCTATAAAAGTTCTAAGACCTGCTCAACACGAATATCACAAAATCGGACCTCCAAACATGAGTGCAATGCCCTCAAATAGCAGAATTTTCACAAGAAGCCATTGAAAATGGATGTTTTTTCTTCAGGCTAGTTAAAAGTGTTTTCTATCAGCCCGGCATTTTATTCATGCTCATTAAAAAGCCCTTTGTCTGAACTTTTTAATGGTATGTTGTTTGCCTATATTAAAAAAATAATCATAGATAAAAATTTAAAAGAATATTATTAGGCTGCTTTTTTAAACTTACATCTTTATGAAAAGCACAGGAAATTTTTGCACAGAGATATGCAGTCATGAAACCGACTTCAGATTCGGAATCAGCACGAAAAATGACACCTAACAATGCTTTAAAGTCATAAAAATAAGCTTTTGGACAGTCTAGCAAAAGTAAAAAAGAGCCCAAAAATGTCTTTAGTTTGACGTAAAAAACTTGCAAACTTGAAATTCTGACAACAGATTCATGCTCAGCGTGGCCGATTCATTTAAGAAAGTGCTATTTGGGCAAAAATGTTACTGTCCATCTTCGAATTCCGTTCAAGACAAAAAAGATTTAAGCTTGAAAAAATTCGAATTTTTTTATTTTAATCTTTTTTGTCTTGAACGGAATTTGAAGATTGACAGTAACTTTTTAATTCAAAGAGCACTTTCTTAAGTCAACTAGAGTCGCCGGGGCTAAATTTCAGAGGACGGCGAAATATTGGACGGCCGGCCGAACGCAAAAATCTAAGGACGGCCGGTCGGACTGCCGGCGAAAAACGTCAAGACGGCGGACGGGACGCCGTCCAATTTTCGCTTATCACGGTCACTATGGTTATTGATGGGCGTAGACTTTGGGTGATGATTGGGGTACCATCATGACATTAGGGTATTATCCATCTCGTTCGAGTACCATTTTTGCCGCTGTTAATAGTTGAGTCACTTACCAGGCTTACCAGCTTATTCTGGTAGTTTATGCTTATTTTGGTGGTTCGGGCACCCTCCAGGTGGTGTATGAATATTCTGGTGGTTCGGGCACCCTCCAGATGGTTTGCCTATTCTGGTGGGTTGTGTCTATCTGGTTACGTGGTTTGGTCTGGTCCAGGTGGCGTTTTCACCGTTTTCTCATGCCCACTGAACTTCCTGGTATTTCAATCCATAAACTTCAAAAATAGGAAAAAATAAGCACACCACACTCATTTTTCCCTGAGGCGGGTGTTTTGATAATACGGTCAACCCCGTAGCAGC
Source organism: Ditylenchus weischeri (assembly GCA_029231635.1). Lineage (NCBI taxonomy): Eukaryota > Metazoa > Nematoda > Chromadorea > Rhabditida > Anguinidae > Ditylenchus > Ditylenchus weischeri. The sequence continues at coordinate 183,816 of JAMRYI010000162.1, read as the reverse complement.
ATCGAAACTCCGTCGGCATGCGGGCACATGCACACTTATTCACTTTGCCAGATTGCCACGCTAAACTGATTGTCAAAGCACCTTATGTTACATACCTACCGTATCTCTTGCTTAATTTTCTAGCATACCTATATACCATCTTGGCACACTTACCAACTCCCTCAGTAAACTTACATAGCACTTAGAAAACTTTGGTACTATCCTCGTGGTTTGGGTACTATTTACGTGGTTCGAGTACTATATTGGTGGTTTGGGTGTATCCGATGTTTACGATTTGGGTGATTTGGGTGTTTGTCCAGATGGCTTAGGTGTTCAGGAAGTTTGGCCATCCTCTAGATGGTTAAGGCACACTTCAGGTGGTTTGGCCTTATCCAGGTAGTTTGGACACTCTCTAGGCGATTTGAGCACTGGTGATTCAGGTACTTTTTTGGTAGTTCGAAGCTAACCACGTATTTCGGGTACCATCCTGTGGTTTGAGGCTATCCACGTGGTTCGGGCTTCATCCTACCTACCCTACCAGGCCACCTGCCTGCCCTAGCAGGCCACCTACATACTCTCCTACCCATCCTACCTGCCCACCTACCTACCCTACCTCGGCCATCTACTTACCCTACCTCGCCACCTACCTGCTCTACCAGGCCACCTACCTACCCCACATACACTAACTTATCCCTTTGAGACAAAATAATAATGCATGCTATCAGGATTTGAACCTATGACCATGCCTTGGTCCCCCAAGGGAACCTAAAATCCATCCCAAAATGCCTTGGCCCCTTTGTGGTTTTCGGCAACTTCCAACAGGCCATAACTTTTTTTGAGACAGACGACCCCCACTTTCGATAATTTTTTCAGACAGTAAATTGATCACGCTGAGTCGAATGGTGTAAACAGATTTTCGATCTGATCGACGGATTATATCTAACCTTTATTGTGACAGACACACAGACAGAATCCAGCGCTATAGCAAAGGGGGATCGACCATGCTGAACTCGAATCCGCTGCCAGAATTCTATGTTTGCTAGCGTTTTACATCAAACTGTTTTTAAGACATTTTTGGCTCCATTTTACTCTCTCCAAAAGCACATTTTTATGACTTTAAAGTACTGTCAGGTGCCATTTTTCATGCTGATTCTCAATCTGAAGTCAAATGTCCAAATGTAGTGTGTGCGAAAAAAATCTCTGTGCAAAAATTTCTCATGCTTTTCATAATTTTGTGAATTTAAACAAAGCAGCTTTTATTGATTTTTTTAAAAATTTTATCTATGATAATTTTTTTAATATAGGCAAACAACGTAAAATAAGAAAGTTCAGACAAAGGGCAAGTTCTACAGGAGAATCCAGTCTCATTTTTGCCTTGGTCCCCCTGTTGTTTTTTGGAATGTAATTGGAATTAATTGTAGATCGGCGATATGCAATTGTTTCTTGTCGAGCGTGATCACCTCAGTCAAAGGCTTCAGTTTGCTATTAATATCAATATCACCACCCCCCCCCCTTAAGTGAAAAATTTCAAAATCAGTTTAAATTTACAATTTTTAGTCAAAATTGTATCTTTAATTTGTTTTCCATATTGATAATTGTGTTTTTGTCTAAGCAAAGCTAATTTAGCAGAAAGGGAGTGTCCAAGAACGTCTCGGTCCATTCAACCAGCAAAATCGAGTCAATTTGCTGTCAATCGCTCTGTGCGGCATTCGTCATTGGATTCGAAGATTTCTTTGCAGCAGGCAAAAAACAAGACGAGGTCTCAAAAATAAATTTTTTTGTACATGCGGGCATCTTAAAAGCCCTGTGTGGATAGAGGATCTTATTACACTCGAAGCAAAAAACAGGGACGCGAAGCGGCCCTGTGTGGATAGAGGATCTTATTACACTCGAAGCAAAAAACAGGGACGCGAAGCGGCCCTGTGTGGATAGAGGATCTTATTACACTCGAAGCAAAAGAAAGAGCCGCGAAGCGGCCCTGTGTGGATAGAGGATCTTATTACACTCGAAGCAAAAAACAGGGACGCGAAGCGGCCCTGTGTGGATAGAGGATCTTATTACACTCGAAGCAAAAGAAAGAGCCGCGAAGCACCTGTGGATAGAGGATCTTATTACACTCGAAGCAAAAAACAGGGACGCGAAGCGGCCCTGTGTGGATAGAGGATCTTATTACACTCGAAGCAAAAGAAAGAGCCGCGAAGCGGCCCTGTGTGGATAAAGGTTCTAATCAAGATTTCTTTGACTTTTATGTAGCTAAATCGAAGCCCTGGTTTTTATAATAAATTAATACTATTGTAAAAATGTATCGAAACTATGAATGCTTAGTCATTTTATTTTTCGAAAAATAGAAACTCGTATCTCATAGACACGTTACTAAATTTGTCCAAATTAATCGAGAATCGGTCTAAATAACTTACTATTTGCTAATAAGCCCATTTAACTGTTTTGCCTCCGATTGTATATCCACCCAAAAAGGGGGCCACTTCATGCTTTAAACAAAATTCTTACTTGAAAGAAAGTTATATTAGTCACCTGCTTGTACCACTCGTCTACCTTTTTCACCCCTGAGTTTACCCTGCTGTGTAGGGTTCGCTAATTGATGCTTGTACAGCAAAGTCTTGATTGCCTTGCGAAACTCAGCAGGAATTTCCAGCACTGTAGTGATTATTTCCAAGTTAGCAATTATAACCACGTGTCCAGTTACATTCTGAAAAAGTTTATTTATTCTTTTTTATTAAGAAATGATTATTTATTTACAGCGTCAATTATTGCGTTTTCAAAGTCCATATTCTGTTCTCTTTTCAGCCAGTCAGAAACCATTTGACATGGCCATTCCGGCAACTCTTTGATACCTAGTGTCTTGTGAAGCCTGTCACATGTGCGAGTACCAAGTGTAGGCGCTGAATACTCTTCAGTGCAATTTGAATTGCTTTTGCATGGACTGCATTTTTATCTTTAGGTCTCTAAAAATTTTAAATTTCGATGGACATCTAAATATATGCATTTTCACCCTGCAGTTTCAATGAGCAATCTCGAGATCTTTGTCATCGGATTTAAAGTTAATGGACAAAAAAAGAACTCGTGTATTGTTTTAAAAAGTCTTGCTATAGTGGATTGGATTTGATTAAATTTCTCGGTATAGTGGCACCCTCGGTATAGTGGCAGCTGATGGCCAGTCCCGAGAAGTGCCACTATATCGAGACTCGACTGTATGTTTAAATATTTGTCTTTTATTTTGGACTCAAAATATTTACAATCTGTTTAGGATTCACTTCAAAATATTCTGTTTTTGCGCTAAAAACCGAATGAGCACTGCAAATATGTCACTTTTAAATGACAAATGATATGGGCTTTTCTGTTAGCTATTTATGAGCTGATATCAATTGTAGCAAATCTTGTATACCCTTTTTACTTTATTAACTCTCCACCTCAAAATCCGTAATTTTCAAATTTTTGGCAATGCCTATTGACCTACTTTTTTAAATTGACTCTTTAACGTGTAACATACCATGTTTTTAGCCAGATTTCCAGCTACATTTTGGTATGTTACACGCTAAAGAGTCCATTTTAAAAAGTAGGTCAATAAGCAATGCCATCAATTTAAAAATTCAGGATTTTTAGGTGGGTAGTTAAAAGAGTAAATATATTAATGAACAAAAAACTTACGTTTAGTCTGAATGCACAACCATTGAACAAGTAGTGGAAGAAATCTTCGTTGGCTTCTATAGTGGGAGTATTTTTGGCGTGAGCAAAATCGCTAAATACGGGCATCTCCTGGATTACTGCCACAAACGCTTTCTTCATATGTTCTACAGCTGCACTTCACTCCTTTTTATGGTGCTGTGTGGTACAGCTTTCGATCAATGAAGCAATGGATCTGCAAACATTTTCTGTCACTGCTCCATTGTTCTTAAACAGCTGTTTTCGGAAACTGGTGAGACTGTCTCGCAAAGCAAATCGATGAATGTAATTCGCAACTAGAATAAAAAGAGAAAGTACAGGGTGTCCCAAGAAAAACAGCCGATTTCAAACGCTCAGATCTTTTTGTCGAAAAAAAAATTTGGTCATTTTTGCCTTGGCCCCCAACGGTACATAAAAACCGATTTTGACATTTTTTTGTTTTAGGTACAAAATGGTCTTTATGCAGCAGCAAAAAGCTTTCTTTGTTTCAGAATGGATCAAGGAGCCTAGTCCGAAGTCAGTACAAACAAAAACCCGCATTCGTTTTGGTCTAAATGGTTTTGCAAAGTCGGCATTTATTTAGTTGGGGGAGGGAGCGCATTTTTTAATTTTTCGTAAATCATGTTTAAACGTCTCTTAAGTGATTTTTATACGCTGAAAACGATAAAAAGCTGTTTTCCGACGCTTTTTCATAGAAAAAGTTGTTTTTTTTTGAATAATTTTTTTTTGACCAAAATCGACATTTTGCCATGGGGGACGAAGGTAAACCACCTTAAAAACGTCAAAGCTACGAATGAATTTCGATTGAAAAAGATGGAATTGGAAAATAGTTTTGTTAACTGGGGCCTATCACATAAATAAACTCTGTTATGCATGCTTTTTTCATGCATCCAGAGTCACTTTCGAGTGATTTGTGTCTAAGGTGGGTGTGCGCATCTCAACCTCAAGCAACCAAGCCCCCGAAGGGAGCGCAGGGAGCTTGGTTGTTTAGAGATGCACACACTCACTTACCTCAGACATAATTACGAGCTAGACTCTTGATGAAAAATGCATATATAGTGGCTCTTTTTGCACAGCTTTAGTGACCAAAACGGGGTAGAATACCTTGATACAAGGTGATTTACCTCCGTCCCCCAATGCAAAAATTCACATTTTGGTCAAAAAAAAATTTCAAAAAATCGATTTTTTGTGTGGAAAAGTGTTACAAAATAACTTTTTCATCGTTTTAAGCACATAAAAATTACTTAGGAGTCATTTAAACATGATTTACGAAAAATTAAAAAAGCGCCAACCAAGAGTTTATTATTTATTTATTATTATTTAAAGAGTTTATTTTAAGCGATAATATTTCGACCCTAGCCTATAATCATTTTAAGAGTTAAATTGCGGTTTTCGATATTCGAATTCCCCGGTCCGACTAATAAAAATAAATAAATTAAAAAAAACAAACTTGTAATATTTTGACATCTGAATGTTCAAAAAATTAGTAATTATATTAATAAATATTATAAAATTGCAAACTTACTTATATGGACTTCAGATCTAAAAATAATAAATTAATAACAGTTATAAAATTCAATTTTTCATATTAAATACTTAAAATTTTACCATAAAAGATACGGAAACGCACTAAAAATAATACATTAATATTTTAGACAAAAAGTCAAAAAGAATGATATCAGAGTCGATTTTGAGTCAAAAACCGATAATCGTGTCGAGACGCTACAATATCATTCTTTTTTTCGATGAAAATTTTACATTTTCAATCACGATTTTTCGACTGGTTTGACTTGTGCCCGGAAAACTTTATAAAATAAAAAATTTTAACTTAAACGTCGAAAAATGCCGGATTTCAAGTTATTTTATGTGAAAACTTACAATTGAAAATGTCATGTTTTTAGCAAGACATTGTGCAAATAGAAGCAGAAAAATTAGAAATTTGCTTAAATTTAAAAATGAGTGGTGGGTGTCCTGACTTTTTCCAAAAATTTTGGTGAAAAATCTGGTATATTTTTGAATTTTTGCTGGCAATTTTTTAAATTTAGTGCTTTTTATTTCAAAAAGGCTATAAAAAAGAGGTAAATTTTATAATGGAAAGTGGGTGAAATTTGTGTCCCGTGAATTTATGAATGGGTGGTGTCGAAAGTTAGTATAATTTTGCCTTTTTTGCCTCCAAATTTGCAACTTTGTCGCTTCTTACGCGAAAAAGGCCTTAAAAAGGGGGGTTTTGTGTTGGGATGAGGGTGGAATGGCTGTCCTGGAAATAGTAACTCTATACTACTACCTCTATTAATTAATCATCCAACCGCCTTGTTTTTGACTAAAACTGTCGAGTTAAGGCCGTTTTTTTCTTTAGAGTTTCAAAATTTTTTAAAGGTTGAAAAATAATTACCCATGGGTACTTAATAGGGGTTATGCGTTGATTGTACGCTGATAACTGTAAAATTTCTCGTATTACGTAACCCTGCAACGCTTAAAAAGTGCAAATAAATACTTTTTGAGACTTTTGAGAGAGAAAAATCGGAAAAATCAACAGGGGGGAACAAGGCATCTTTTTTTCTAAAGATGCGAATGCATATATTTGTTGTATCTTATATCGAGTGTCCATTAGCTTGAATTCCTCTAACCAACCAGACCAATCAGGTGTATCTTATATCGGGGGTATCTTATATCAAGAGTCGACTGTAAATGAGTAGATATACCTGAATATTTTTTGCATCATTTAATATAGTATTTGCGAAGTTTTGCTATTTTTATTATTTGAAAGCTCTTAGCTGCAAAAATGTTCATGTTTGATTTTATAGACTGGATTTAAAAAAGAATTAATAAAACAGCAGAACAAATCCTTCGAAGAATTTTTAAAAGTTCTTTTAACATGCGGAATTTTTCGTACTTGCTTTATGATTTTTTTACTACAGTCAACGCCTGATTTGGAGACACCTCTTGGTTCCCGCCTAGAGACTGACACTTTTTCACTTTTTTTGCAAAAATCAAAACAAATCTGATTTTTCAGTCTAGCCAGAAAAATTGTTAGAAACCTGTTTGTACCGGTCTTAGAATGACAAATGAAAACAACAAAAGTTTTTGTTGAAAATACCCGCGTCCTTGGTATAGTGGCACCTCTTTTTCAAAAGTGGGTATCGAAAAAACTATTTCGAGTAGCCACGGGTCTTAACAGTGAAATTTTGTGTTTTAAAAAAAAAAACAGACGGTAAAATTAGAATCCCTACGATCTTTCTGAGTAGACTGATAAATCAGATTTGCTAAAAATTGTCGAAAATACGCTTTAATGCATCACTGGATCACCTGCCTTGTGTTTTGTATATTTTATTTACATTCTTTGTTTCAACTTGCCCGAGAAGACTTTTAACTTCACCAGACTAAAGTATTGAAGAAATTTTGCAGACTCGCTGGTCTTATTTTACTCTACAATACTGATGATAGTTGGAATACTGGTCATTGGCGCCGAACGGTAAGTGATTTTTGTATTATTATTGACAGACTTTGATATAATTTTAATTTTTAGAAATTTCTTATTTTAGCATCAAAAATGTTACAAAATTATTTAAGCAATTACCTAAAAACAAAATTTTTTTTGCAAAAAACATATTGTGGAAAAGGGGAATGTGAAAAAATAATTGCGGGCGTACGTAAAATCTTTCAAAATATGTGAATCTATCTTTAAATTTTTTTATTTTATCATTTTTTACTTATTTTGACGTAATATTTATATACTTTGATGTAAGCATTTTTTACTAATTTGTAAATCATGTTTAAACGACTCCTAAGTAATTTTTATATGCTTAAACGATAAAAAAGTAATTTTTGGAAAGTTTTCCACATAAAAAATGGATTTTGGAAAAAAAAATTGACCAAAGTGTGAGTTTTTACCTTGGGGGACTACAGGGTTTGTCAAAAAAACGCGGACATTTAAAAAAAATGTTTGTTTTAATTTAATTTTTAGCTGTTTTATGATTTTTTTTACAGATTGTTGCTTGCTAAAAAGATTGTTAGAAAGTTCTGTTGAATCCTATTAAATTTGGTGTAACCAGGATGGACAGTTGAAGGTCAAAAGATCAGCTTAAAGTGCGAGCATACGCATATGGGAATAGTGAGTTAGCCCTCTGCAGCGAGCGATGTTAATCTCATGCTTAGAGAGCTGTACCTAGGGTTACGGCAGAATGAGAGATGTCGGAACCACCCTCACAACCGTTATTTAAATATCCTTGGTTACACCGAAAAAAAGTGTAGTTCAGACGGTGTGCGCGAGCCCTTGACAAAATTTTTCGAAAGTGTCCGCTTTTTTTGACACACCCTGTAAGGTATATCATCTTATATTAAGGTATTCTACCCCTTTTTGTTCTACCCCTTCTGGGCGCAAGGGGCTTGATGGCTTTGGGTTGAGATGCGCACACCTACATACCTTAGACATGATTCCGAGCAATGCATACAGTGGCTGTTTTTGCCCAGCTCCAGTGACCAAAAAGGGGTAGAATACCTTAATACCTTAGCCCCCCAAGGAAAAAAGTCACATTTTGGTCAAAAAAAAATTCAAAAAATTCATTTTTATGTAGAAAACTGTCCAGATTAACTTATTTTTCGTTTAAAGCATGAAAAAATTACTTAGGAGTCGTTTAAACACTCTTTAAATTAGCACTCTACAAATTAGTAAAAAATGCGTCTACGATCCAGTTTAAATCATTTTCGTTAAAGCTATTTTGCCCGAAATTTTCTGAAGGTAATTCAATGGTAAATTATAGGGTTTGACAGGACCGATTTTTGCATAGTTTCGGTTAAACGAGTCCTGCTCAATTTTTTTGAAAGAATCTAGATAAGCTTTTAGTAACATTAGATGCGCAAGGAATTTTCGGTACCCTATTTTGGACATCAACGTAGACGAAAGAAAATCTACACCTAAAAGTTGAAAAACAGCCAAAAAAGACCCTAAATTTGCATCTGGTTAACCGGGTCGGTTTTTCTGGTCTTTTTTTTGGCTGTTTTTTTAACTTTTAGGTGTATTTCGATTTTCTTTGGTCTTCGTTGATGTCCGAAATGTGGTGCTGATAATTCCTTGCGCATCTAATGGTACTAAAAGCTTAGATTCTTTTCTAGATTCTTTCAAAAAAATTGAGCAGAACCCGGTTAACCGAAACTATGCATAAACCGGTCCTGTCCAACCGTAGTAAATTACCCTTAATTTACTTATAAATTGCTGTTAATATATCAGTAACTAGCTCGCAGAAAATTTTTTACCGATAAATTAGCGACCAACCGGTAAATTTTCTTCGTGTCAAAACCACGATCAAACCACCTTTAACATCAACAAAAAGCCAAAAATAGGCATATTTAAACAAAAGAAGCCAAAATAGCATATATATATTCATTTGTTTCAAAAATATCAGCACAACGAAAAGTATAGATGATATAGACGACCAGCCGACCTAAAAATGACGCTAGACTTATTAAAAATAGATAACCAAATAGTTAAAAAGTTAACAAATAGTTAACCAATTAACTCATTTTTACGAAAATAATATACCCGTTTATATCTGTTTTTACGCGATTCACTGGTGAATCACCGTTTCACAACCTTAATGAAAATTCATATTTTATCGACAGGCAAATTTTCTCCGGTTAAAGTTTAAAAATTGAAATGTTTATGCAAGTTAAAATCAAAAAGGAAGAGTAAGGCAATTTCCGGAATATACTTGGTTAAGTCAAGTGCGTTGACATAAGAGGAGTGAATGATATAAATAAATTTAAACAAAGCTTTCCCCTCTGTGAATCAATAAGAGACCTAAAACTGTGCTATTACGTATAGAAAAGAAAAAGTTGTTATTTGCAATAACCCAATCGATTTTTGCGGGCAAGGAAACAATAAAAAACCTTTTTTTTAAGTTAGCAGTGAAATTTTGGAGTTGTACAACTCAAGTTACACATATTTTCGCAAGTGAAATAAAATTATTCGTAAGAATAAACAACGAAGCATAATCTTACAATAAAAAAATGAACTGGTTTTATTCAATGTCAAATTTGCCATTTTTAAGTTCGTCTCCATTTCCTTGAGCTTCTTAGTAACTTATTTTAGTAGAAGTTTATTATCAAAAAACAAAAAATCGCAAAAAATAAAGTCTATGTATGTGTTCACGCAAACGCCGAAAAAAATGCCTTGGTCCCTTCCGTTTATTTTTTTTGCTAACATATCGTATTCTAATTTAACTTTTGCTTTAGACCCCCAAAATGATTTTTGTCAATAAAAAAATTCTAAAGCGTCTCAAAAAGGATTTAAATGCAGGCCTCTCAGATGCGTTTATTTATAAGAAATGTGCTCAGGCTTAGACCCTCTATTCTTAGAAATTTCGAATGTGCTTGTTTAAAAGAAGTGTGCTTATTTTCCGAACTTTGACGTACTTATGTTACTTCAAGTTCATGATACATAAATTGACAATTTTTGGCAATTCTTTTTTAAACAAAAAGGTTTTTTGTCGGAAAAAAACATGCCCTTTGTAAACAAATAACGTTTGTTGTTTTTGTCTTGCTGGTTATTTCGCTTTTATCGTATTTTTTTCTAATTAAAGCGCCTTTTTGGCCTTTTCATGGGGCTTTTTTAGGACTTTTAGTTCAAACATTTTTAGTTAAAGGCAGGGCACGTATATGTCCTTTTTAAAAAGATTTGTCCTTTTTCCGGGACCCCAAATCTTTTTTTATTTTTGAAATTTTAGTCAAAATCTTTTTTTTTCGCTTCGAAATGGCAATAAGCACTGGATAAAATGACCTTTTTCCTTCAAAAATGGTCAAAATGTCCTTTTTTTGACCAAATGTCCTTTTTTTTGAAATTTTGAGATACGAGCCCTGGTTAAAGGCTTATTATATGTGCACCACTCGTGCAGCTTTTGGCTGATATTTCGTTAAAGTATTTTTTTCATTAAAAAAATATTTTTTTTCTAATTTTTGCAACTTTTTTGCTTTAACTTTTAATCGCTGTTAAACTGCTGTGGGAATTTGATTGTCATTGTTTTGGCAGTTTTTTTTTGATAAATCTATGTTTTAGAAAAATGTGTATCTCTATATAGTATTTGGGATGGGTGGGTGGGCGTTTAACGCTTTTGAGTACGTGTTGGTCACAAGGGGAAACTTTTTTAGTGAAATATTTTATCAGGTATGTTTGTACTCATTGGAAAGCCCATTCAATTTAGATTTAACTTTTACTGTTAGATTTGGGTATCAGTCATCAAAAATTTGTAATTTCGGTGGTTGAAGTCAAAGATGGGGTGGTCAGCAGGGTAGGCAGGGGGGCAGGAGGATAAGTAAGTAAGTAAAAGTATAGGAGTGCCGGGAAGTTGGGTAGAGTACCAGTAAAGGGGGTAGGTGTGCCAGTTAAAAGGTGTAGGTGTGCCAGGAGAGTGAGTAAGAGTGCGAGGAGGGTGGCTAGGTACACCAGGAGAGTAGGTGGGTATGCGAATTTAGTTGACCATGTAAGGTAGAAGAGTGTTTAGGCAGGGTATCCCCAATTTTAGGTGAGTACCCCTGACAATAGGTAAGTCCAACCATATCGCGGTTAACCATATCGAACCATTAGGCAAGCGTCGTAACTACCTCTTGGATATTCTTACTATCCGCATTGTAACCCCACCTAAAAAGTACCACCCTTTCTCAAGGGTATCTTAGCCTTTTAAGAGCACTTATAATAGTTTTGAAAAGCACACAAGGGTGTTATAAATGGTAAGCGATACACCCGAAGGGTTCCTTTTCGAATTTCTTCGTAGCAGAATCTGTTTTCGTGCGTGTCATGGCAATTGACATACAGCTTTTGTAATAAGGTACCTGTAAGGCGCCAATCAACCTAGTTTAATAAAATGGCCCCCATCGGCGGCAACACATTTACGCAAACTTTTAGGGAAACTATCAATTGCATTTTGTGGCTTATCCCAAGTTCAAGGCCTAACTTTCTGGTGGAGTCAGTCTTGCTATGGATATGGTCAGCTTCATGGCCATTGCAGTAGCAGATTCTGTTAGCAATAGCTTGAATGTTCTCCTCAGTGGTCGCGGTGACTGGCCGCCCACTCCTTGACCTATCCTCGTTGGACCCTGTTTCCTAAAATCGCTGGATTGCCTTGCTGACAGTCTGGTGGTGGATATTGCCGTGAAATTTCCATTACCTTTTTCCCTTCTTGGTGGAGGCGAATAATAGCTGGACGAAGATGACCCATTAGCACAAATTAAGCACAAATAGACTAGTTTACAAGCTATAAAATGAAAATAAACAAAAATCAATAAAGCATTTGGAAAAAGAAAACAGTCAGTAGCTGGATTAGTCACACACCAGTTTGGTTATATTTCGAAATTGGGTGCCTTTACTTAAAACGTTGTTGTGAGCTAAAAATACAACATAAATAGGGCTACAAAAAGAGTGGTTCAACATATTTTTGTGATTTAAATTTCTTTTATAAATAAGGACTCGAAAATCCGCCCGAACTTTTTTTACACCAGTTACAATTAAAATTAAAATGTGTGAGTTGTAAATGTGTGTAAATTGTATTTTTAAAATTATTGTCTATTTTAGTTCCAGAAGTTTTGAACTTGTGCTAACATATATCATATAAAATTTATTATCACTCATTGACATTTTTTACAAAACAGAAAAACTATTATCATTCATAAATAACACAAAAATAATGTGCAGTGTTACTAATATTGAATGAGCCTTGAATATACCGATCACACATTGAGCATTGACTGTGGCGAATCTGTGCTGTATACAATAATAGATGAGTTTGTGTCGACTGTTTGGTGATGGACTAGCCATGGGCATTATTAGGCGACAAGTTAAACCCATCAGCATATTGAGGACTAGTTTTACTTTAATCGGGAGAAACCGTGTCCAGTTTTGAGCCAATTGGACCATGGTTACTGGTAGAGGTGTCCAGGTAGCGCAAGTCGTGCACAGACTGACTGCTACATGCTTGGGCGCTGCTGCTTTTGCAATGGAAATGTGAAGCCGTTCCATTTGATGTGCTGCTATTTCGGCAATGAGGACACAGCAAACAGGAGGGGTCGATGGCGATGGAGGTGGTCAGACTAGTGGTGAAGGTAGAGTTGCTTCGAGGCTGAAAACCAAAAGGTCTTTTAAAAGTATTTAATGAATTGAAAAAAGTTTCTACCATCATTATTTTTAATGATGAAGAGTATAATAACAATTTTAAGTGTACATAAAATCATACACCATACTTTTCCTTTAGTTTTTAAGCGACCTACAGGTTGAAAAATATTAAAGTTATCCTATATAGCAGCTCTTTTCAAACACATTCATCTTCAGTATTTAAAAAAAAACCATTTTTTCTAAATTGCAGGTTTTTACTCTAACATTTCGTAGTACGAGAAAGTACGAGACCGAGCTCCTGAATTGTGACTAAATCAAAAGAGCTGTGGAAAAGATCAAAAGCATTGCAACCCTATTCGCAAAATTAAAAATTAATTTAAAAGTAGGATAACTTACCTAGATGTATTGGAAAGCAAGTACAACAGAAAAGTGAAAAGGAAAGAACTAGTGCTTGTTCACAGAAAACAATCACAAAACCAAGATCAAGTGGCCTGGAAAATAAACAAAATACACTTGGATAGAATAGTGGGCTCTATGCGCACTCATGCATCTTGAAAAAAAAAACATGTCTTGGTGCTTGCATGCAGCTTTGTTGCAAAATTTTTTTTACCAATAGTATCAAAAAAAATATTTTTTTACATTTTTAGTAATTATTTTTTGCAAAAATAAAATTGGTAAAACATGGTAAAAGTTCATTGCCTTCCACCTTGTTGTGCTTTTAGGCTTAAATTCAGGTAATTGTGTTAGGACGGACTCAAACATGCTTTTCTCACTGTTCTACGGTTTAAAGAGCATGTTTGAACCCTTCCTAACATATGCTGACCTGCCCTTGCCTTAGAAAAAACTACACAAAAAAAGGGGGACCAAGGAAAAAAGGTTTTTTTCAATATTTTTGTACCTAAATATTTTTTTGGGTAAAAATGACCAAAAATGTAAATGAATACTTTTTGAGACTTTTGATATAAAAATATATTGCAAAAAACAAGACGGTGGACCAAGGCATCTTTTTTTTCAAGATGTGCGAATGCGTATAAATCCGAATAGTGGTTATTCATTTAAATTAAATAATAGCAACTGGAAAATAATAAATAATACGTTTATTTTATAAATCTAACACACCTTTCGCTTGAAGAATTTTGAGAAGAATCCGGTTTTGGAGGCATTTGCATTGTTATGTGCCACAGCTAGTCCACCATCTGGCCGCAAATCTGGCACAATGAGACCATTGATACAATAGACGTTGAGTTGTTGAAAGCACTCTGTCGATATCATCTGAAAGATAATTGTTTATGCAATCCAACTTTTTTTTTATATAAATATGAGAAAATAAAATAATATTTTATACGCAAGACGCATGTGATGAGCATGTTGCGCAAAATTATCGCAATGCGTTATAGGCTGGCGCTTAGTCCGGAGTATACCCCCCCCCCAAATGATTTTTTTTAAAGTGTTTCCAAACACCCTATATCAACCTAAAATCACCTCAGGAGTTCGAAAAAAACATTATTTTTGTGTTCTGGTCAATAAAAAATTGAGTTCTGGGCATTTTGAAATTTCGACCATTTGCCTGTTTTACCATGTTTTGGTCAGAAATCAGAGAGTTTCTTTACAGCTAAAACGCGTAAAATGGTTTCCCGATAAAATATTTACTTCATCTTGCCAGGGGGATGGACACTGAGCCAGTATTGAATTTGTCATAGAATGAGTTGTCTGTAGCATCTAACCTTACTCCTTTGACCTGTAACAACTTTAATTATGGTATAGATTCATCTGTAACTTACAGTGCTGAATTGCTCTATGTCCAAAACATCTTTTGCGTAGACAGAGTGAGGGTCGGGAACAAATGGAGGGGCTAGCTTAATGTAAATATATAAGCTTGCTAGAGGAACATATTCATGACTAGATGTGGAAATGATCAAACTTAAATTACTGAACCACAAAAATTGTAACACGAGTTACTCTTGCACTCTTTTTCTTCGAAATCAAGACCATGAATATAATTTTTTGCAAAAAAAAATGTTTGCGATAACGCTTTTTTGCGGTTATAGGAAAATGTGCTATTGTACTGCAGGATTCAAAATTTAAACAATGTAATTTTGAACCACGAACAGAATCCATGAATAAAAAAATTACCCTTCCCGCCTCCATCTTTTTCCAGGGAACAGGCTCTCTTCCGGTCTTGGCATCAGACTGCGAGAAAAATGGATGGACCTAAACGAAATTGGGTGTTTCATACTCAAAATAAGCATTTTTTTATTTAAATAAAATCTCTGAATTAAATTATATTTGCTGGTGTACAAAAGTAATTTCTGCGAGTTTGAGTATTCAACGCAACGCAAACCTTTAATTCGTCTGCCCCTTCCTCGGATTTGCCCACTCTTCGACAGCCTAACCGAAAACCAGGCTCCTTGTGCAAAAGTCCTCTGCAAAAAAACTACTATTTATTTGACGTTGGGTAACATCGTGTTGCATCAACTGTCCAAATGCAAACTATACCTGCAAAGAGTTCGAGAAGCTTCGGTGAATTTGTCACTGTATTTTTCCTGATCCTCTCTGACACGTCTTTCAACCTCCTCTCGTTTCACTTTTTCTTTCCGTTGACGGAATGGAGCCTAAATAAGGTTTGAAAGTATAAATTAAATTCAAACTACCCTATTTTCTCTAATAAACGCGCCGGCGCGTTTATTAAAGCGATGCCCTCTCGGGGCGCGTTGATTAGAGGGGCGCGCTTATTTTTTGAGCCATTTAAAAAAAATCTTGACCGACATTTGAAAACCAAACAAACTTTAGTAAAATTTTGGGACAACACAAAATCAAACAAATAAGTTAAATAACTTGGAATTTTCGGTTAACACCATCAAATTAAAAAGAATTTTCCCCCACCCCAAAACTTATGCCTTCTAAAACTTAAGTAAAGAGCATCCAAATATATGTTTCAGACTCCAGAGAAATTGCGTGAAACATATATTAGTCACAACTTCCATACGCTGGCCTACCCCTAAGCCTAAGGGCTGAGCCTAAACTTGTTGTTCCAAAGGGTAGTTTCAACGATTTTTAGAAGGTCTGATTTTGTTGGGGGGGAGGGGGTTATTCTATACTAGCGCAGAATTATCGTGATTTATCTATTTTCACTTACAAAACTTGCAAAACTGATTCGCGCAGCACCTGCAGATCTACAGGTCACTCCGGGATTATTTTATGCACTTGAAAGCAGCATACTGTGCTACGCTTTATGTGCTTTGACAAATAAACGGTAAAGGGACGTTTCGCCCATTTTTGGACATTTGTCCAAAATGGGCAAACGCTAATTTTGTCTTGGTCCCCCCTATTGATTTTTTTTACAAATTTTCATGTAGTCTAATTGCGTCAAAAACCGTTCCAGAACACATTTTCCCTCGCTTTTTCGCTGCCGCCTCAAAGCTTTTCCAAGTCAATGTGCTGATCTACTCAAGTGTTGGATGGAGGGTGTATTCGCCAGATCTAGAATACAGTTGGCGAAAGTCGAAACAGCAACAAGAGCTTCCATCTATTCCAATAACATTTGCCAACAGTCATTTTGAAGTCGTTTTAACTGTTTGATTGTTAAAATCGTTGTAAATAAATTTAGTGCGCCATTATTAAATTTAGTATGCCATACTTTGAAAAATTGTGGGATTAATTTCAGTGAAGATGGTGGATCTTGAAAAAACCCCCAAAAATGCCAGAAGCATTTTCTTAGGCACTGTAAAAGTAGCTCTTTCAGCAAAAAGCAGACAAATAATTATCAATCCCAAAATCTAAAACAAAACATGACATCAGCATGTGATTGGAAATGTCACAAATTGGTACAAAGTTTGAGATACAATCTTCTTTTTCGTTAAAAAAGCGTGGGAAAATGTGTTCTGGAACGGTTTTTGACGCAATTAGACTACATGAAAATTTGTAAAAAAAATCAATAGGGGGGACCAAGACAAAATTAGCGTTTCGCCCATTTTGGACAAATGTCCAAAATGGGCGAAACGTTTCGCCAATTTTTGGACATTTGTCCAAAATGGGCGAAACGTCTATGCACCAAATAAACACGCCCTCTCCAATAAACAGGCCCCTCTAATGTAGGGCCTGTTTAATGGCGAAAAGTCCAGAATCAAAAGGTCTCTTCTCTTAAAATCTTTGAAACAACAGAAGCGTTGGCATACAATTAACTCGACATTTCAAATATTTATTCAATTTAGTATTTTCTTTTATGTTTTTTCTTAAAATTTTGGTCTTGTGATCCCAAAACTAAAAGCTTAACATACTGGCTACACAATGATATTGAAAATTCTCAATTCGGTTCACAAAATTTTTTTCAATAAAAACAGTTTCGAGTCAGACAACTCGATTTCGTATTAATTAATATTCGAAATCAAAAAGTCTGACTCGAAACTATTTGCATTAAAATATATTCATTTTTGAAACTGAAATTTGAAACTTAAGTTTTAGTTGTGGGGTCACCTGATCAAACTTTTAGATAAAAATAAACGGCCACGTTCCCTCTTCAATAATTAGGTCCACTCCAGGAAGGGTTTTAAAAAGGCAATTTTTCAACTGGCGTGTCAGTTTAATAGAACTTTAACGGTATTCGTGCTTAAAAAATTCAGTTCGAATGCACAAAACACTGAAATTTTGAAGGGGGCGCGTTAATTAGAGGAAATACGGTATATAGAAACTATTACTTTTCCTTCAATCATCTCGTAAATAAGGCAGCCAAGGCCCCACCAATCTACAAAAGAAAATTATAAAAAAGTGTGAAACTTTTGCAAAAAAGCTTACCAACACCATAGGAATAGCGCTCATTTCTAAAAAGATAGGTTTAAGCGACATGTAAGGCACCGGGTGGCGAAGTTAAGTGTAAGTACAAAGAATGCTGAGGGTGAGAAAGAGTCAACTTTGCAATTTCGACACAAATGGCGCGGTTTTTTTAATTCTTTTTTGGTTGCAATTGAAAAAAACCCCACAAACCGAAATTATGCTGACTTTGTTGGTGACATTTGTCCATGAAACACAAACATTTAATTTAGTGGCAAAAAACAGAAGATTATGCGAATGTTATAGGACGATGGCCACCTGTTTTCAATTGTCCCCCGCCAATTTAATTTTTTTACTTCTCTACTGATTTTTAAAATTGGTTTCTAACAAAACAAGGCCTAGAATTTAATTTCAGTTATGGTTTTGTTGGAAACCAAGTTGAAAAATCCATACAGAAGTTCAATAATTGGAAAATTTTTAAATTAGCGGGGGACAGCCGTTGACGGCAATGGCCCTTTAAGGGCTTTTTACAGAATCAAAAAATTTAAGAAAAAAAAAATTGGTAGCGGCCAGATCGAAGGTAATTTTTTTCTTCAAAAATAACAAAATTTTGCTGAGTTTAAAGTTTGTTGCAGATATTTGTTTCCAAAGTATAAATATTTTATTTTTTGACCTTATTTTTCAACGGAAGACGAGATCTTATATTTGTGCACCAGCTCTACAAAAAATATTGATAAAACATGGACAAGTATTAAATGTGCCTTGTTTTGGCTGAAAAGTGCCTTGTTTTTTTCTTTTAGTCAAAGAGGCAAGTATCTAACAAATTTTCTTAAAGTGATGACACTATCAGGTAGCCATGCGACTCTAGTTTCTAATGCTGTATCGTTTGTTGCAACGTCTTTGCAAAATGTTGCAGAGAAAGGTAAAAGTATGAAACAAATTTTTTTTCCAACTTGCTTCATACTTCAACGTTTTTGTGGTCCATTATGCAAAGATGTTGCAACAAATAATACGTCATTAGAATCTAAAATCGCAGGGCCATTTAATAGTGTTATCACTTGAATAAATTGTTCATATACTTGTCCCTTTGACTAAAACTCCAAAAAACCAGGCCTTTTCAGCCAAAACAAGGCAGGTATAACATTTACCCATGAAAATATCCAAATTTTATTAAAAGAATTGGAATAAAATTTTTTGATCAGTTTCAAATTTTGAATATGACATTCTTGAAAAACTTTATTGATACCCATCAAACATTCAAATTTCAATTCTTTTTAATAAAAAATTGCGAAACTGAAACCTAATTGTCAATTTTCTAATGATTTTATCTGAACACAAAATTTCATTTGGTAGAATAACTTCATGTGCCAGACACAAGTTTATTTGACAGTTCAATTTGTCAGTTCAGATAAATTTGTCTGTTTTGCGAACCACGCGTGTAGCCGTTTGATTCTTGTTTTAAAAAAAAATGTTATTTTCTGCCAGATGCATTCGAAATAAAGGTTGAAAGAGTAAAAGTATAAACCAGGTCTAAAAATAAGGTGCTTCATATTTTTATTTATTTTTGGTCTCCATTTTAAAAGACTTTGCTCGAAATGATACTTAAGAAAAAAAACAAGACTTGAACGGCCACACCATAGTGCTATCATTTTTTTAAAATGATCAGAAAATTTAAGAAAAGGGGGAAAAAAATTCGGTATCATAACGCATTGACCGTTAAAATAATGTTTTCCTCCAGAGTTTGCTTCCAGAAAAAAAATAATACTTGACAATCTCTGGAGCCATGTATCCCACTGTTCCTACTCGTCCTTTGATAGGCTCGTTTTCTTTGAGTTCAACAGCTAGTCCCAAATCACTGATTCGAACATGGCCTGAATTTCAAGGTCAACGGTATTAATTTTCGATTACAATTGAAAGCACCAACCAAAGTCGTCCAGTAACTAAAAAACAGAAATGTAATTTTTGCCAATTCCCACTTACAATCGACTTACAATATTCTCAGGCTTGAGATCCCTATACAATATCTTTTCCCTATGCAAATGCTGTAGTCCCAGAGTTATTTCAGCAGCATAGAATTGAACCCTTTTCTCGGTGAAACCACCTGGTGACAGGGTGTACAGGTGGAATTTTAGGTCTCCTAAATTGTTAAACTATTTATTTGCGAAGTCAAGAAATAATCTTTACCTCCATTCATTAGTGTCAACACTAAGCAAAGAGCATCTTTGGTTTCATAAGCGTAAGCTAGACTTACCTGAATGAAAAAAAATTATCTAGTGTCCGTCGATTTTTGGGGAGGGGGGGGCAGTGGAGGTTTTTCCCAAAAGCAAATTATTTTAATCATTTTTCGGGGTGTCACTTTTATGATGTCTCAAAAATTTATGATTTTTCCCACAACACACTGCAGTTCTCGTATTTAGTTGCACTTCTCCTATGTTTCTAATCCAACTTTCAATTTTGAAAAAGCTTGTCTGGCATCGCAACACCGAAATTATCATAAAAAGTCAACTATATAATTTAAAAAAAAATTGGAAGCCAGTGTGAATTAGGAATAGGTCTTGTTACTCCATAATATCCATTTTTATCAATCAATGTTGTGGTTGTTCGATATAAGCCATCAACAAACTGATTCACTTATTTAATACACAGTCGACTGTGTATAAAATCGAGCCACCGCACTTCGTTTCAAAAATTTCAAAAGTCACAAACTCGTTGTGGCATTCTTTTTTGTACGCAGTTTGAATTTTTTTCTCATTTTTCTGTGAAAAATCGTTGCTTTTTTAATTTCTCGTATTTTCTCTATTCATCCCCCACTCTTTAATAATCCCTCAACGGATCTTATATCTCAGCCTGGAGCAAACATTTGGCAAATCTGTTTTTTGCGTTTTCTTAGTTACCACAAGTTTACCTGACTACACTTTTCAGATTTTGGTTGAGCACGCGAAAATTTCAAAATCGACCTCAAATTTTTTCGATTTCACAGGGGTTGAAAAATAGTCTCCCATGAGGTTTAATAGAGGAAATACGGTATCGCTTTTTATCTTATTTATCAGATAAAATTTTCAATAGTTTAATTTTGACCACATTAAAAAAAACTGAAATCAACCCTTAAATTTGGTCATTTTGACCCCTGAGGGGGTACCACGTGGTTAATAAACCCGAAAATTTTGGTTCAAACTTTCCCAAATGCATTCAAATAGGCTTCAAAAGCAAACAAAACACGAAAAATAACGATTGATTAGAGGATTTCTAAGTAACTAAACAAAGTCCAGTTGGATTCAACACCGCGCTGAATACTCCACCTGAACACTCCCAGGGATCTAGCCCAGCCCAGTCGGGTGCATCGGCAGAGGTTTTCCATGTTGCTGATGACTTACCACAAATGGAGAGTTGATCCTCTGGAGTATTTGCTTCTCATTAAGACTAAGAGTCTCTGCATGTCTTTTCTTCACCCTTTTCTTCTCTAATTTCTTTAAAGCGTACATTTTGCCCGATGCTCTCACCTGTGAAAAATGCAAATGAACAACTTATTTGTACTCAATTGATTATAAGATATCACTTGGCAAGCACACACTTCTCCAAATCCACCTTTTCCTAAGACCCTGAAATTTTTTAATAAAATTTGTGAAACTCAGATTTTTGAAAAACTGAAGCTATTACCTGTAGAGACGAAAGGTGTGCTTATCGACTGGCCTTTTCTCCAACCATTTCCACTACAACAATAAATATCAAAATTATTGTTTGACCTCATATTCTTGAAGTCACTTACTTGTAGGTATCTATGGAAGTACATGGATTCAAGAAATTCTTTAAAGGGTTCCGCTGCAAGATTAGCTTAATAATGTACGATTACTTCAATACATTGTTATGGTAAATCTTTTACCTCTAATTTGCTTGTAAGCTTCCGCGAAAATATCGCTGAAAAAAAATAGTATGCTTTGACGAATATACTAGTTTTTCTAGTTTTACTAGTTTTTCTATCCTATCAATTTCTTATAACACTGGTCTATTGAGTATTCTCAAGTCTGCAAGGTCGAGTATTTATTGGGGTGTCTAGAAAGTCTTATATTAAGAAGACTATGTTGTTGGACACTCTGATGGGTTTCAGGATAAGGATATGTTAAAGTATAAAAGTTAGTTTAAAATTGTTTGATGGGTTCCAGAATTCAAAAAGATTTAGATTTTGAAACCTGCTACTAACCTGCTACTTTTATTAGTTTTTTTACAAATATAAATGTTGAAACCTATGAAGGAGTCAAACCACGAAGTTTTCTTAACACAAGACTTTCTAGACAATCCAATAAGTGAACGTCACCAATAAAGCTAATGACTTGTTCACAATAGCCGCAGTTTGAGTCAGAATTGGATTTAATTGTGAACGACCTTTCACTGAAAGGCTTTCAGTCCAGCTATAACGCTTTTCTATTTTGAACGCCCTCAGAAGTGTGTATTTGCAGCAATGTATGATAAAAAAATAAACAAAGAACAAAATTTTGGTGCCACAAAATACATCTCCTGTGAACACTTCACAATTAGAATTGGAGTCAAATGTTAATGTGATCATCACTTACTCCAACTCCGACTATTGTTAACAAGCCATAAGAAAATCTACATTCTGCAACTTTTTACCTAGATGGCTCTTCAGTGTGGGTTGCGTCATCGGCGGCTTTGATGCACTCATTTATGACTTTTTCATCCAGGAACTGGCACCAATTTTCTTTATGGTTGTTGACATCTGACTATAATAGCTATCATGACTATCGCAGATGAAAAGTACAAAACCTACAGTGGTTGGCTGGTCATTGGCTGGAGATATGAGCAATGCGGCTATAGATTTGGCCACATTCCTACGTGTCTCCGTGTCATCGTCACTGGTCTCATATTCGTCCACCTTCTCCAGAAATTTGCAGCATCGAAAGTACTGGGTGTTGCCTTCACAAAATTGTTGAAATAATAGTTTGCCGATAGGTTGATGTTCCACTATGTACCCGTAACTAAAAATTTCGTGTGTTTTTTGAAATAGTGAGTGATGAGATCTATTATTATGAAATAGCAGCACCTAGTGCTTAGAAACTGGAAGTTCTGTGGTAAAATGGCAGCTACTAGAACAATACATCACACCTTTTTTAATAATTGTTTTTAAATAATAAAAAATCGGCCACCTATAAAATGTTTCAGCCAGTGTCAAATAAATTAACTGACACACCTAAGCAGGCGAGCTAAGCGAGTCACGAGGACTGTCCATATCCTCTAATTTATTTTAATTATTTATGGGTAGTCATCTTACCTCATGGTGATTTCCGAGCGCAGTCCAAGGCATTGCGTGTAATGCGGAAATTGGAGGCTTAAATTGGACAATTGACTTGAAATTTACTGTGCACACAAATTTTGACTTACTAATTCTTCCATTTCTTGCTTTTTCCTTTCTTCTGACCACCACCTGCAATTTTTTAAAATGTTTAGGAATTTAATTATAGAAATTGGGAAGACTTTGTCATGAACTACTTTTCACAAAAACTGTTTTTAGTAGGTTGTCGGATAATTTCTGCGCCGACACCGAAATGATTTGCTTTTGCTATACCGTATATCCTCTAATATCCCCCGGTGGAGTTATTCTTTGGATGCCCGAAAATCGGAAAAATTTGAGGTCAATTTCGAGATTTTTGGGTAAAAACTAAAAATCGAAAAAACGGAATCGGTAGAGCTCGTGGGAGTTAAGAAAACGCAATAAACAGCTTTGCAAAATATTGTCTCTGAGCTGAGATATAGGTCTTCAAAGTTGAGGGGGGGGCTGAGTTATTAGAGCAGAGGGAGCCATTAGTGGCAATATGGTTGTAACAAAAAAATTTATTTATAGAAATTACAAAAACATTTTGATCAGTTTCAGAAGTAACTTTTCCAAAAAATTTTCAAGGGAAAAAGTTAATTTTGAAACCCATCGAAATTTTTTTGTAATTTGTAACAATATTATGCAACCTGTCAGGAACTGCAAGGCAATTCGATATCGGCGCAAAAGTTATCCGACGACCTGATATGCTTTCAGAAGTTTCCATTTTAGACAAAACACATGTGTGAATAACAATTTTTTAACTAAGAAATTAGTTTGATCAAATTGATGTGCTGCACAAATTACAACTTTTTTCTTACAATAGCATGAAATTCATACATGAAAGATCAGCATGAACTGGTTCGAAGAGAGCAAAGATCAACCCAACTCAAAACACATTAACTTTTTCTCTTTTTTCCCGTTCCCAAAATAAAACCATTTTACATTTTTGGTTAAAAAAGTTTAATTAACCTCACTTTTTGTTTTTATTTCATTATATTGACAACAACAATAAAAAAGGATAAATCTGAAAAGCAAAACCCTTAGGCTGAAAAGTAACACCTATGTTGAGTTTGGTTTAAAAAAGCTGAAAAGGTGCCACTTTTTGGCTAAAAAGTAGCACCTTTTTGTGAAATGTGTCATCTTTTCTACTGTACTACGCTCTAATATTGCTCTACACCTACTACACCACAACGCTACTACTACACTCACCTCCTATTTAAGTCTCACACTATACTGTTCTTCTAACTGGTTATTCGACCGGGTGTACCTTTGCAACGCTTTTTGTGGACCTTCAGAGCTGGGAAGCCAGATTTCTCAGGAAATTGCGCACGACCCACAAGAATACGCGCATAAAGAAATTCATCTAAAAATCACCAGATCACAATCAGGGTATTTTTCTTGTAAGTTGAATATGGCATTTGAAAGAGGAGGTGCAGGGCTACAAAATGGTATTGGAAGAAAAAAGATATGATCCCAAGATTCATAAAAGATAAGGCTTTGAAAATCCATGCAGAACTTTTCTCGCACCCGATAAAATAACCAGTAAGAAGAGCAGTAAGGTGTGAGACTTAAATAAAGCGGGGGGTTTATTCGACAATCGCAAAATGACAGTATCCCAAGTGCACACCACCCGCCAGCCACCCCCTCGAAAACTTTTTTGTACTCTTAAATAAAAGTACCCATTTTCAGCTGAAAATTTTTATTCTGAGGCACTCCAACAAAGCGAAAATTCCACAGTAGATAAAGCGACACATTTTAACAAAAAGTGGCACTTTTCAGTTTTTTTTAACAAAACTCAAAAAGGTGGCTCTTTTCAGCCAAAGGGTGGCACATTTAATTCTCTTCCCAGTGAAAATTAAAAAAAAAATCAACTAACTTATCTAAAAACCTTTAACAAACTCTAAAAAATCTTAGAATCAATCAAAAACTTACTTTCGCGTGCCTTGATATAAACTGTATTGGCGACGATGTTCTCAATCTCCATTGGTTATAGAGTAAAAAGAAAGCTTGGGCCTAATCCAGCCTAAATGGTGCTCTAACAATTTGGCTTAACAACCAATTCCTTTTATACTTTGTTCAATCGAATAGTTGTAAGGTAATTTGCTGGCTAGCCAGCTAGTTAAGTCTCCAAATAGCAACAATAGTTGAAAATAAGCTGGGAGCAGATGATTCAGCCAGTTGCTCTACATAATTTTTCTTTCAACCGGAAAATTTTAATGATTTAATCCAAAAAAACAGAAATATCAATAAAACCCATCTAAAAATTTATTGATTATTATTTAAACTGTGAAAGCCTCGGTGGTAGTTTCTCAAAAAGTTCTCAGGTTTAGGCCTGAGCATCACACGTTAATAAAGACGGGCATCAGCAGTGTTTTTCGAAAATTTTTTGGCTCTATTCCTGAATGGGTATCATTTTTGCCTTGGTCCCTGTGGTTTTTTTCTATTGCAAATTTTTTTGAGCTTTTTATGTGTATGTTGGCCACATTGGGGCCAATATTTGGTTGTTATTGGGTTGTTATAATCAATAACATTTGGTTGTTAGTGTTATACACGGATAAACATTTATGTAAAAAATTGGTAAAAAACCACAGCGGGGACCAAGGCAAAAAACGGTACCCATTCAGGAATGCGGCCAAATTTTTTTATAAGCGCTCTCATATAGCTATTTTAAGTTTTCGGTACTTATCCTTTATCGCAACCCCCTTTTAATTATTGTAATGTGGGTCACGATGTTTTAGTACAACACATGCGTGACGCGTATTCCGCAAAGACGCGTAATGATGTGGACAACAAGAAAAAATTTAGTGAAGGGTAACATTATATTTTAATCTTTAAAAAATATTGAAAACTTAGTAGAAATGATTACAAGGGGGGGGGGTTGCGATGAAGGATAAGAAGCAAGTCAATTAATTTCTGTCAATTATTTATCTTTAATTATTTCAATTGTTTGGCCGCATTTCACTTTACCGTAAATATAGAAACACTGTTTAAACCGCTCTAAACCACTTTTTATGTTGTCAAACCGTTAGAAAACACGTTTTTAGGTGTGGGGAGGACATTTTCCAAAAAAAAAATTAGTTTGCCTTGGTCCTCCCTGTGGTTTTTGGTCACTTTTGATATTTTACCCTGTTTTGGTCACTGGAACTTTGCAAAAAGAGACTCTATATCCATTTTATGATCAAGAGTCTTGCTCGGAATCATGTCTTAGGTAAGTGAGTGCGCGCATCCTAAACTCCCAAGCCCCTTGCGCCCCCTTCGGGGCTTGGGAGTTTGGGATGCGCAGTGCGCATACGCACATGACTTAATCTTGTAGCTCTCAAGCATGCTTCTTTAAGACTTGAAAAACGAGCAACTCTTTATTTCTGCCACTGTGTTATGAATTTTCATGTAATAAATTACTGGGTTTAAAAATTTTTAGAATTTAAAACACCAAGTATCAGTTTTTCGGAACTAAGCTTTTTAACTTCCTTTCTCGAATAAAGACCGCTTTTTTCAAATTTTCAGAAAACAGCATCGGCTTTCACTCAAAAATCACAGCAAATTATGGAGATTAAAATAAAGGGATTTGCGCCAGGAGCCTGGTTTTAGCATTCTTCTTGGGAAAAACAACACCCACTCATTGAAAGGAAGGCAGGTAGTATTTGTGTTCGCGTATTCCTCCTACTCCTACTGCTGCTGACACCACGGCCAATCGATCGATATATAGAGGCTAGAGTGAAAGAAGAAGAACACACACACTTTTGTAGGGCTAATTATGTCAGGTCTCACAACTTTCCATTGATTTAATTTAGGGTGTAATACACGAATAATAGGATTTTTCTATCTAGCAGAACTAAGTGAAAATCTACAAGGATTAAAAAAATTACTGTTTCAAGTAGTGGATAAAAAATACTTGAGAAGAGCTCTAAACAAAGAGCTATGTGAAAAAACTCCATGTGTTACTCTGAGAAATCAAAACCTCGATACAACGGCACCCTATTTTCGAAAATAGCGAGACAGGCTCTAGGCGGGAATGAACTTTTGGAGGTGCCGTTGTATAGAGGTTCGACTGTATTGGCCCTAGGGAAAACAAACTTGAGGGGGTAGTCATATACTACGATTCAAATGGGCACGGGCCGGGCCGTGCCGATACCCCTTCCGGGCCGGGTCTAAAAACTTCAAGCCCGCAGCCCGGCGCGGTTGGCCCGTTATATCTGATGTATCCAAAAAGTTCCAAATTTTGAATTTTTCTGGAAAGTATACGATTTTTTTTTCTCGTATAAACAATTTAAGTAGAAGCATTTCAAATATTTAGCAAATGTGCAATGTGAACAGTATTTCTTTCTGTATCGCAGCAACTGTGCTATCATCAGCGACGACCACTCGTTTATAGGTAACACCATTAAAACTTTTGGGTAGTATTACTTAAAGACGACCACCTATGCACATATTTCTGTTAATTAGACACCTTGGTAGTACTTTCTTGATACATAGGTACTACAGCCTGAGTACTACCCCCTTTGTGACAGAATCTGAGTATCACCACTGAAAACCCAGATAGACTGATTTGGATACATGGGTACCACAGGTAGTAGTACTTGGTTACGGTAGCACTTGGTTAGCCGTCGTGTCCCAAGTAAAAATGGAAAAAGCGAAGAAGCCGAATGCATTTATTTTAGACTGACATTACGCCATACTAGAAGTATTATTGAATATTTGGAGTATACAAGTCAAATTTTCTAAGTATTGTGTTATACACATACAAGAAAATGTCCTTTTTCTTGTTTTCTCCAATCCATATATAAAATTGGTAAACTAGGGACAAGAGAAGGGCAACTGAGGGCAAGTCTGGCGCAGCTGCTGGCCGGAACAACAGACAGCGGCACAGCTGGGCATAAAAATCTATTCACTTTCACTCTACATTCTGGGCGCTTAGCCTCCCACTTCCAGGGCAAAATCAAATTGCTGGAAGACGAATAAAAGAAAGAAGAACAATTCACTAGGGCACTAACCAACAAATTAAAAAGTAGAAAAGGCCTAGACTACAATTTCATACTTTCTAAAATTAGTGGAGCAAAAAATCTAAGAATAAAAACTAATCCACAGCCTCATAAACAAACAAATTTATCCTCTTATTGTATATTGGCTTAGCCAAACATTCCATTGGGTTTCACTCCAAGCACACCACATGCCCCTCCAAAACAGGCAAGAACAAGCAAAATTAGTTAAGGAGGAGGAGGCTTGGGGTGGAGAATTGCGTGTGAGGCTCTATTATAAATATTAAAAAACACAATTTCTCTTTTCTCCACTAAGGCAGCCAGAGTAATAAAAGAAAAAGACGTTGGGAGGTTGTAGTGTGAGAGAACACTTTTTCGGTTCATGTGCTGCTGCAGGAAAGGCAGAGAATGAAGTGGGCTTTTTTCCTTTCCTTGTCTTTGGTGCTGTCTGCCCAACTGCTAGGGTGAGGGCAATCAATCTGGCAGTAGAGGGGTCTTAAGGCTGAGGCAGCCTGAATGCACTTTCTTTGCACTCAACCCCAAATAAGAGCAAATTGTATTATAGTGGCAGCCGGTGAAAGGGATTTTGGTTAGGGTCTGGCGCCCACTTTTGCCACTTTTACTGGTTTTAATGTAGTTGAAAGCGCTGATGATTAATTATTTTTGGGTAGATCTGATTTAGATCTACGTAGGACGACTACTACGAATATATTATTGTACCATGCAATCTGAACTAACGTATTAATTAGGATAGGATGCGACCGGTTAATGAAAAGTCTCGATTAACCGTGCTCTGCTCGAAAATTTTGAAAGTATCTTTCGTAAATTTTTGGCTGTTTTTTTCAAATTTTTGGTGCATTTCGATTCGATCATGTCTAAAATGAGGTACTCAATTCCTTGCGCTGGTAAAAGCTTATATAAATTTTTTCAAAATTCTGAGCATGACCTGTGACCCAAACTATGCATTAAGCGGTCGTTTCCTACCCTATCATTAATCATCTGAAGTCAAGTGTATGTAGAACTAGAATTTTATTTATTTTTAACAATTCTCGGTCTCTTTTTCTGTTTTCACAAAAAAAAAAGTTTTAAAGATCCAGATATATTCAAATAGTTGAAGATGATGCTTGTCGGAAACAGCTGTAAAAGTGAGCAATAGGATTGTTAAATAATACAAAAAAGCCCACAGAATATGTAAAAAATCCTAATTTTACGCACAAAATTTACTTTAGATGAGCAAATAAATAAATTAGGATCTGGACATCACAAATTAAGAATCATTGTATATGTAGCAAAAACCATGTGTTTTAGCTGGCATAGGGGCATTCTACAAATTTCGTGACATTTTTGACCGTTTCTCATTTTTGTTATTTTTTACTTAAGCAACGCAACAAATAGAATGCGGAAAGTTCAAAAAAATTACAGTTGCTTTAAAAAAACTTTACATCCCACAACAGCAAAACAGCAAGCTACATTCATAGCTATAGAAAACCCTCTTGGCTACAGATTTTCAAAGTGGCCACTGTGATAAAAAAAAGCTTTTAAATACAGCATTAGCAGAAAAGTGGCCATACTTATAAAGAGAAATCGATCAAATTAATAATATAGGCTTCAATGTCATCTAAAAAATACATTTAGACACACTTTGCCTTATGCTGAAATCAGGTTGAATAATAAAACAATTGTGGGAAAGAAAGGCATAAAACATACACATCCTTTGCTGAAGTCCAATATTTGGATTGTTAGTAAAAATAAAAGTTGATGTTGGTAGTAGTAGTTGCTGCCTAGTTCTGCTTGCTTGCCACTGCACATCCAATTGGCAGAAGGAGGAAGCCAGGGCCAGCTTGCGCATGGCAGCCATCCTCTCAAAGCTAAATATAGCTTGTTGTTCCGGATTGGGACAACAGGCATTGCAGATATTTTTCCCCTTTTTATATGAAATCATATTTTTGAGGAGAATACAAAAGCTAAAAGACTTGAAAGGCAGTAACTTACAATCAGTTTGCTATTTGTTCATAATCAGAGGATTTATCCTCGGGGTGTTATGAAAAATGTTTACCGGGGTGGAGAATGAAAGCTTAGTGTTCTTGAAAACGAAAGGCTCGTATAACCTAGTTTATTGTACAAAAAAAAACGATTTCTGGTATAAAATTACCAGTAAGTGAAATAAGAAACGTCCTATTTCTATGTCTATATAAAAAAGTAACTTCTGCTTTGAAAAGTTAAAAGATTATAATTTTATGATCTTTTCAAGCCCTCTTGAACACTAAAAGCAAAAATTTTTCTTTTTTTGTTGAGTCATTATAATCCCTGTCTCAGACCGAAAAAGGATTTTTAAATCAACACATTCTATAGAAAAGCACAAATGAGAAACAGGCCTTTTGGTAATGTTTAAAAATACAACAAGCCCCCGAATTCCACAAACATGATATTTTCCTTGTCAAATAGGCAGCTAAGTTAAAAGGACGAAATCAGAGGGACAAGGACAATTAGGTGCAACGAGAAATTAGATACTTAATCTAGGATCTTCAAACACTCTGAGCTGCAACCAACGTCCCAATTTAAATGGCAACAACAACAAGGAAGTGCAAATCGATTCTGTCGAAAAGAAGAATAACATAAGTCATGCGAAAGTCAAGAACCGTGATATACCTAACTCAAGTTCCCTTGTTTTACTCATCTGTGAGAAATTCGCAAAGCATGAGACAATTTTAAATTTTTTTATAAAATTTTAAATACACGCCCTTTTTTCTCATCACCGTATTTTCTCTAAAAGAGGCGCCTGCTTCTATTTTTCAGCCTCCTTGGGGGCGGGGGTGCGCTTCTATTAGAGAGTCCGCTTAAATTTTTAAACCCCCTCAACTCCAAACCCCCTTAATACGTCCACAGTCAGTTTAGAGTGATTTGTGTCTAAGGTATGTGGGTGTGCGCATCTCAACTCCAAACCTTCTAGATACATTCAGAGTCAGTTTAGAGTGATTTGTGTCTAAGGTATGTGGGTGTGCGCATCTCAACTCCAAACCTTCTAGATACATTCAGAGTCAGTTTAGAGTGATTTGTGTCTAAGGTATGTGGGTGTGCGCATCTCAACTCCAAACCTTCTAGATACATTCAGAGTCAGTTTAGAGTGATTTGTGTCTAAGGTATGTGGGTGTGCGCATCTCAACTCCAAACCTTCTAGATACATTCAGAGTCAGTTTAGAGTGATTTGTGTCTAAGGTATGTGGGTGTGCGCATCTCAACTCCAAACCTTCTAGATACATTCAGAGTCAGTTTAGAGTGATTTGTGTCTAAGGTATGTGGGTGTGCAGTCAGTTCAGAGTGATTTGTGTCTAAGGTATGTGGGTGTGCGCATCTCAACTCCAACTCCCTAAATACACCCACAGTCAGTTCAGAGTGATTTGTGTCTAAGGTATGTGGGTGTGCGCATCTCAACTCCAACTCCCTAAATACACCCACAGTCAGTTCAGAGTGATTTGTGTCTAAGGTATGTGGGTGTGCGCATCTCAACTCCAAACCTCCTAAATACACCCACAGTCAGTTCAGAGTGATTTGTGTCTAAGGTATGTGGGTGTGCGCATCTCAACTCCAACTCCCTAAATACACCCACAGTCAGTTCAGAGTGATTTGTGTCTAAGGTATGTGGGTGTGCGCATCTCAACTCCAACTTCCTAAATACACCCACAGTCAGTTCAGAGTGATTTGTGTCTAAGGTATGTGGGTGTGCGCATCTCAACCCATCAAATCCCCTTGAATCGTCTTTTTGCCAGCTCCAGTCCAGAAAACATAGTAGAATACCAATAAACCACCACTTTTTGACTATCCACGTACACTTTTAGGTTAAGTTATCTCGGTCCCCCAAGGCAAAAAGTCAAATTTTTGGTGAAAATTTTTTTCTCAAAAATCAAATCAGACATCTTTTCTGCATGTTTCATATGCTAAAACGTTGAAAAAAAGATGATTCATGGTACTTTTGAGCTAGGTGGTATGGTGTACGCCTGCCGCCAAAAAAATCGGTTTTTGGCTAACCGACCGAATCCTACTCTACTGAAAATGATGTAAAATGTGTTTTAAGGCTACGGACGATCGTTTTTTGCAAAACGATTTTTTACAGAAATTAACTTTTTGCCTTAGGGAACTAATGTTTTTGCCTGGATTGAAGGTATTTTGCTATGGTTTCTACTAGAGCTAAGCAAAAAGACTTTTGAAGTGCAATATAAATAAAAATTCTGAATTTCATGAATTCCAACTATAAATGAATTATAAATAAAAAAAACTAGCTGAATTAGCGAAAATACTTCACCAATATATCCTTCAACAATCGAACAGATATGCCACTTCTCCAGGAATGATTTAAGGATGGTGCAGCTGTTGGTCTCTGGATTGATTGAGACAGACAAGGCAGCTAGTTAGAATAAGAAGTCATTGATTTGTGCTGCTGCCTGTCCAAGTGCTAGCCTTCTATTTTAAGCACTAAGCTAAAACACAACATTCCAAGTGCAAAAAAGTTGAAAATTGTTATTGTTTTAAGATAATGCATTGCTATCTGTATTTTGCTGTATTTTTTTTTCGATTCCATTGGCAATTGACAAGTGCTGGACATGTTGCTAAAACCATGGAGATCAGTGCTCCTAAAGGCAAATTCATGGTTCACATGCTCCACTCGGCATATTTTTTTCCTCAAACGGGTATTTATTTTTAAACCTAAGATAGTTGTAGTCAAAGATCAAATTGTACAGTCAACTCTCTAGAAACCAGCAGCCTGGATAAATAGACAACCTAGGCTGGTCCCCACGGTGCCGCTATCGAGAGTTAACTATATCGAAAAATATTGATAACACTGTAGACACTTGCTTGAGAAAATTCCAAATAAGCTATGAAAACCAGCAATTCATTTTTTACATGATATTTGACTGGCCAGGGTACCCAAGATCCGACCACAATTGGACCATGCTAATTATTTTCGCTGTTGGATGATGGTGATTGACGACGTTATCCGACCGCGGGTGTTTTTGATAGTTGTTTGTTGGGTCAAAATCAAAAAATATGTATAAAATCTTATATTCAAAAATGTCTTCATTGCTTACAGCAACATGCTGTATATCCGGCATTTATCGACTGGCATCGCTTATTATAAAACTTGTGGAAAATCATAAAAACAACGGTGTTGATTTCTAAATGTTTAGGTGAGCTTGCTTAGATCGCGCCCCCTGGCTACGCTCTTGGGTGAAGGTCTCAAAATACACTTTAAGCGAGTAAAATCACCTCCTTTTAACGTTTTTAGCCAATAATGATAACTTGGCTAAAATAATGATAACTTGGCCAATAATGATAAGAAATATTAGAAAACGCAAAAACATGCGCGAACTTTTTTATGCTGTGAAAATATTGGGGTTGAGGGACAACTTTTTTGGGACGAAATGGTTGATGGCAAAACGGCCTATAGCCTTGAAGGCATGGTTCGCGATGGCTGAACAATGTCTTGAATATTTCAACAGTTTTTGCAATCGCAGATTATAGTTGACGTCAAATGGTCGGCGACAGCTCAAGGAAAACCTAACCTCCCAGTCTGGTTGCATTTGTTCCATTCCAAACACAGAGCTATTTCCTACCTAATCGGCACTCCTGTGACTCCTTTCCAGCAGATCACTATCCATGTCATTGCCAAAAGACTCGACAACTACAAAAGTGCTGAGCAACTGATCACTATAATTTCTCATGAGGATGGTAGAAACATTTTACTAATTTCACTACATTAAAACGCTTGACCCAAAAAATTAAAGTTCGTTACCACTCGTCCACCCAACAAATTGCTGAGCTAAAAATCAAGAATGTGGAGGCAGAAGAGTTCACTAACATGAGGAATGACCATATAAAACGCCTGGAAAAGGCTATTCACGAAACATTTAGGGGAAAAGGTGGGTTTTGAATAGAAGAAAAAAGTGAGAAAATAGTAAAAATCTTCTTTAGGAGTGAATCCATACATCTTCAACATAATTCCAGAGATTCAAAATCCTCCAGAAGAGTTTTACAGAGTGGCAAATCAAATAAAAATCGGGTAAATTTAATTGATTTACAGACCAAATCAATAATAATTTTGTTCTTTAGAAGCATTGTTCAAAGTAAGCTGGTTTTTTAAATTCTGAGAACGGGATTTGCCTTTATTATCGATCGGTCAAACTCGGTCTGTTTTCGACAACAATTCAAAATTGATCAAATTCATATCAGAATTCATATAAGAACAATTTTCATAGGTCGAATAAAACTTATACTTTGTTCGACTATGTGCACAACTTTTAAATTCGAATTCTTGAGCCTCAATAGTACACGCTGGTTTTGGCACAAAAAGCGATTTGAACAGATCTATTTGGACAGAGTGGTACTTTTTTTCGGGTAATAATTCATTTTTCCCCAAATATTCTTAAATGTGTCCCTAAAAATTGTGCCCAAAAGAACAACAAGAAAACAAAAATAAATTTGGGGAAATTTTTCAGCAATTGGCCGGTTTAAATGAACATGGGTAAGTAAGTACCCATACCTATGGGTACTTACCCATACCCCGGTTCAAATGAGCATAGGTAAAAGTATACCCGGATACCCATACCCGATACCCATACCTATACCCATGTCTATACCCACACCCACAGATACAGATTTTATTTTTTATTTAATAATAAATCACTTGAAGAGGAAGGACGTCGGAACCTTGAAGTGTGGTATTTTCTAAGCGTTATTCTGTCGTCGTTGGCGCTCTTCCATTTGCTTAGAGTACATGCTATTTTTTAAAAGTTATTTTTCGGCATTTTGGCGAAATGTTTTGTGAGTATTTTTATTTAAATTGTTTTGCATGTTAGTAGTCATAAATTTGCGCTGATAAACGACTTACGAAATTGTGATATTATTAATTCAAGCTTTTTGACACGAGCGAAGGGAATGTGCTTTCCGGAAACCTTCCTCGCAATGAATACCAAGCTCGAAAAGCAGGGTAGAGAAGGCGAAATGAAATTATTGCAAACAATTTTTCACAAAACAACTATAAATGGTTCCCATAATTTTGACGAAATTAATTAATAGCAACTAACTAAAACCCGTTTATGTTCTTTATTATTGTGCTAATTCTTCTTGAATTTATAAAATTATTGCTATAATTTACTTTATATGTTTAATTACATGTTTAGTATTAATCTTTCTGGCCAGGGTAAAAATCATACCCTGGAGATCGCCGAGGGTATAAAAAGGTATGGGTAAGTACCCACGGGTATGTTCATTTAAACCCACGGGTCGGGTATGGGTGTCAGGGTATGGGTACTTACCCGGGTATGGGTATATCATTTGAACCCGGGTATGGGCAAATACCATACCCGGGTATGGGCAAGTACCCATACCCGACTTCATTTAAACCGGTCTAATGTGGGCACAAAATTAATTACCACCCTTTTTTAGTACCATAATACTCCTTTCTTGTACCAACATTCAATTTGCATAGAAAACCTTTTTTTAAACTAACACTGTTGTGTCCTGTGATTGATCGTAGCGATTCAACGCTATTCGTTGCCCTTGTTAGTATATAAGGATCTGAACGTCTGTGTTCAGATGAGTTGTTGTGCGAATAAAACAAATAGCAAGTCTTGTGCTCTCTCTCCGCTTTCTCTGCTGCGTTCATCTTCTGCTCTCTCATTCCTGCTTCCTCTAGAATTCAACCAATACTTTTTCAGGTTTACACATCAACGTGTAGCCCTTAATCTCAGCCTTTTAACAAGGCAAAAGTTTCGGTCTTCATATAAAATAACTTTTTCGATTAAGTTCCTCTATTCAAAACCTTAATTCTCTACCTTTTTAGAATCCTTCACTGAACGAAGACATCTGGTTGAACAGCTGAGATTCAGGGCAAGTTAAAAGTCTTAGAAAAGTTTTTGTACAAAAAAGGTTTGTCCAAACTTCTTTTCGTGCCAAACCAACGTGTCTCCAGGAATTCAAATTCAAAAGGCGTGAAAATGCCCTTTCAAGACATGATGTTAGCGTTGGCGTTAACGTAAGGGGTGTTGAATCACGCCAACGCCGACCTATTGACGATGTTAATTTTTGAAAATTGTTTTCATTTACACATGCAAATAATTATTGCAATATTCGAAAGTTTTCTCGAAAATTTACTCTTCTCGTTACATTAAAAAGGGGCCGAAGTTTTTCAAAGATCACATCAAATGGACATGACAAATATATTTGACCAAATAGTCAAATTTTGCATTTTAAGTCAAAATTTTGAGGGAATTCGGTTTTTATAGTCTGTAAATAACTCGGATTTCACAGAATCCCACCCCAAAGTGGCCAAAAACTATCAAAAGTCTTTTTTTGGTATAGTAAATGTGGGTTAACTTTCCCGAAAAAGCATGTGCTCGCATCAGAATCGCACTATGACACACTCCAATTCGCTCGCTGCTAACAATTCTGCCACCACTTATTCCGTCGTCATTTTTTCTGCTACCGAAAAGTATTCACACCACTTTAAGGTTTAAAGTACTTCTTCAAAAAATCAGCAATTATGGAAGCCGTGCATTAAAAAAAGACGAAGTGAGCTTATAAAATAAGTGATGTGAGTAATCGAAAACACTATAGATTTATTTTTGACCTCACGCTAAAGGTGGTAATCATTAGTGACTGCCACTTAATAGAAACCGCCGCTCAATTAAAATAAATACAGTGTTTCAAATTTTATCCTACTGTAGTATTTTAGTTGGGACCCAGCAACATTTCCATGCAAATGTTCACAGAATACTGGAAGGCTTGAGGTGTGTTGGTATGAAGCAAAGAACTGCATTAATAAACATTTAGAAAAAATACTCAATATTGTCACAAAAACAACTTTATTCCGATAGACAAGTTTGCTAAAGTTTCAAATTTGCTTTTGTTTGATTTCATCTTTTTAGACACTTTCGCTCATTCTTTACCATCGACTGGTGCAAATTTGATATTGTTAGTTGAGTTTTATTAACAAATAGGGTTATTATTAAAGGGGCATGCTCACCTGTTCAAATGTTGTCCCCGCCAATTCAAACTTTTTCTCCAATCATTGAACTTCTATACATATTTTTTAACTTGGTTTCTGACATAACTATACCTGAAATTAAATTCTAGGTATAGCTTTGTCAAATCCCGAAAATCCCGTACAGAATTTCAATGATCACGAAATTTTTTTGAATTGACGGGATAAAATTTGAACAGCTGAGCATGCCCTTTTAAAAGAGCTTAAGCCTACGGGGGCTGAAGTTGTAAATTTTTTTACGGTTTGCGGTGTTTTAGCGGCTTTTTTTGATTCCTTTTTAGGTGTACAGTCGACTCTTGATATAACAAACATTTTTTTTGAAAATAAGTCTCCGTTATATCTAGAAACATGGGTCTTTTCAGCAAAACTATTGTGATTTTCAGAAACGATTGGGAAAATCGTAATCCTCACGATGTTTTGAACTACACCAACCAAAGACAATTGGCAAAAGGCTTCAAAAAGTTGGCTAAAAAAGTGTCACACCATAGGCGGGAACGAACTTTTCGGAATTCCGTTATATCGAGAGTCGACTGAATTTTTTCGAGATGTATACATTCTCTAGAAATCAAAATTGTAGTGCTTGTTTCCTCTAAATGTCTGCGTAATTATTCGGTTTACTTTACTTGAAAAATTACTGATAAACTAACCAAACAAGACCGTAACATAGTGTTTTTACGGTTCTCTGCTTAGTTATTTTTGTTAGTAATTTTTCAAGTAAGTTAAATTGAAAAATAATTGAGCAAAGTTTCATAGGAAGTCAAGCGCTACATTTTCGTTTTTTACATGTCAACAAAAGAGCTAAAAGGTATCGCAAAAGGTCTCTTAAAACACCGTAAACCGTAAACCGAAATTCGGCGTATTTTTACGAATCAGACAACCCTGCTCCAACACAGACTTGCTCCACGTTTCTAAACAAGCAATTTGGATTGTCCATTTTTTCGATTTTTCGAGAGGTGGAAAATAAAGCCCCGGGTGATCTATTGCAATATTTACGCTAATCAGTATTACAACCACTTTCTGCAAACTATAAATAAAATCGATTTTTTAAAAGATTAATTTTTTTAATATCAACTTTTCAACTTCTTGTAAGCTAAGCTTCGTACTGCGACTCCGCCTTCTTTTTTATGCTGTGTTCACAATGGAGTCGCAGTCGGAGCTGAGAGTCGGAGTCACGAGTATGCGAACACAAATTTTTTTAAATTTAGTTCTTTGTACTTGTCTTAACTTACCTATTTGATTTCTTTTATTTAAGGAATATGTAATAATATATACACCATTGTAGTCTCTCACGCGTACTTAGATGGGTTAATACAGTTTTGAATCAATTGTAGTTCGTGAGCTGCACGCGCTGTCTCAGACCGCCAAAGTATTTTCGAAAATCACGAGTTACTTTTGGTCTACTCAACTCATTTCAGACATACAAAAAGACTTTTGATTCACGAGTTACTCGTAATCCTCTTCAAATAGTGAGGAATTTTTTACCTGATTAGAGTTCTATTCGCGAGTTGTACGAGTTTCATCCCCTCATTCCACCCCTAACATCCTTAACCATACAAAAAAACTCCGAACGCCCTAAACGACTCTAAAATACGTCACACATCCAAAACTGCCCCAAACTGGCCTAACCACCATAAAATATCTTTAATTACCTCAGACTACGCCAAACATCGTAAAACAGTCGGAGGCGCAGTCGGAGGCGGAGTCGGAGGCGCAGTCGGAGGCGGAGTCGGAGTCGGAGGCGGAGTCGGAGTCCGGAGGCGGCGGAGTCGGAGGCGGAGGCGGAGGCGGAGTCGGAGGCGCAGTCGGAGTCGGAGGCGGAGTCGGAGGCGGAGGCGGAGGCGAAATAGTAGTCGGAGGCACACTCGTAGGCGAAGTCAGAGGCGCAGGAGACAAGCAGGATAACCAAGGAGACACGGAGACCATTCAGAAGTCCCTCAGTGTTGTGAAATCTTGACCCAGTGTTGAGCCCCTCTCCCATGTGGCCCTGCTAGTTGAGGACGTCCACCAGAGACTTAAACAAATGGCAAAGATGCTCGTGGCATTCTCTTCCAATACAATAGAGATATTGAGAAGGTAGCCCACGATTATGAAGAGGGGCTGATCGAGCACGAGGAATAATAAATTGCAAAATCAAAAACTTTTGCTGCTTAATCTATAATAATTCATGAATATTCATAATTATCCTAAAATAAAACGTTTCCGTAACAATGATGAACATCGACTACATATTCAACACATAAAGACTTTCAAGTATGACTCGAACTTAAAGTCGAACTGGAAGTAGGTGAACACCTTTGAGTTCGACTTCAAATTGTTGCGTTTATTCATATTTGGTTTTTCTATTTTGTAGTCTACTAAAAAATTTTGCTTATTTTTTATAGATGGAAAATTTGAAACCCATCAAAGTGTCGAACCACGAAGTTTTCTTAACAGAAAACTTGGTTCTTTTCCGTTATCGACAGGCCACTTCATTTCAAACATAGTTTCAGAGTAATATTCCTCGCTGATTCTTCTGTGTGGTTATGCTTTTAATAAACATGTATAAGTGGAAAAAGTAGCGGAAATTGTATGTGGAGAAAAAATAAAGTGGCCTGTCGATAACGGAAAAGAACCCAATACTTTTAGATAACCCAATAATTTCCAGAAAAATATGACTATGATCAAGTCCCTTGACCATCCAAGCATTTCAATCAATGAAATTGATGGAGATGAAATAAAACCGGCTACATGGGTGCAGATGGAGAAAGCTGAGAGCAGGAAAAATATCTATGAGGCTGAATTATACCAACAAAGCGTTAATTACCACAATCCACCTGCCAACTACTTCTGGCAGACCTTCTTGGTGAGATTTTTGTCTTTAAATTATTGTCAGCTATATTGATTGTCAGGTTTTTCCTTCACTGGCCGTGTTCTGCATCTTGTTAATCCTCTTCCTCAGCTTTATTTTCTTCGGTAGAAGAGAAGGACAGCACTGGCGAGACTATACTACTTCCAAGTAGGGGCTTTCGACATTAACTAAGACGTCTTCCCATTATAAGACATTACTATTTACATAATTTTGACGCTCACAACAAGGCTTTTAACTGGTGGAAAGAAAGTTCGTAATGGGTTTCTGAGCCAATTTTTTTCAATGAAAATCTTTTTTTTTAAAGTTCCAAATATACAGGGTTGATTTTTAGCTCCTCTTTCAAATGGTATATAACATAATACATCTGCTTTAATGTTTAATCGGTATAATGGGAATAAGAAATACAGGGCAGAAAAATGAATCATCCGCCAGCTTTTTGGGTAGTTTTCTTTGTTGCTTCCCCTTTCTTATTAAAAATTTTGCTTTATTCCATTTATTCAAACTAAAATGGGTGATTTAGTCAAAAGCTTGCACTGCCCCTCACAACTCAATCCCACAATTGAAAGAATCATTGGTCAGAGAATGGGATGCAATTCCCCAGAGTTATATTCAAAATGCAATCGATAGTTTCCCTAAACGGTTGCGTAAATGTATTGCTGCTAATGGTGGTCATTTTGTGGAATAGATATATATTATGTTATATACCATTTGAAAGAAGAGCTAGAATGCTTCAACCCTGTATATTTGGAACTTTAAAAAAAAAGATTTTCATTGAAAAAAATTGGCTCAGAAATCCATTACGAACTTTCTTTCCACCAGTTAGAAAAATTTTACTTTGGTGCGAATAAGCCCCTGTCAGGATCGTGAAATTACACATGGCTAACCATTAGAAGCGTTAAAAGTCAATGTTTTCATGGGTTACAATTATACTGAATAAAAATTGCAAGATTGGCAAACCAATTCCTACAAAACACTAAGGTCAACAAAAAAATGCTTCACACGGACACTCTAGCTTTTCTCTTTGCACCAATTTTTTCTATAATTTTTTAGTAATCATTAACCAGAAAAGCGGTCCACAATAGTGCCTTTTCTCAAATTTATAAAAGTATGTTTTTAAATATAAATATTTTTGACGATACATTTTTTTCCTTCAACTTTTTAAGCTGAATTACTTAATGTTCATTCACCAGAATGAATTGGCCCAAAATAATCGACACTCAAAAAACGTCGAAAAAATCAACTAATAAAGCAAGAGCTAGCTATTCGAGCAACCGATATGAGGGATAGCTGATTTGTCGTTACAAAACTGCTTGATTTAACAGATATTCCTAATAATTTCCCAAGGAAAATCGATGACAGTACCTTAGCTACCTGGGAGCTATTTGATTGGAATTAGAAACACAAAAGATGTGCATATAAAGGCGCATTCACAATGAGAAGGCTGTTTGCAAATGCTAAAACAGACTAAGGACTAACAGACTAAGTAAATATTGCTTCAAAAATACAGATAAAATTTTAAAAATCCGCCCAAGAATCCTGACTCGAATGAAGTGAGGGTTATTGGGCGGATTCCTTATTTTTTATCTCAATTTTTCGAACGACATCCACTTCATCATAGTTCATGTGATAGCCCTGAAACTTAGCTACAAGATGGCAATAACAGAATAATTTTTGAAAAAATTTAAAAAAAGTTATGGCCATTTCTGAGTGACAAATCTAATTTAGCACCAGCAAACAGCCTTCTCATTGTGAATGCGCCTGAAAACAAAAGAAATAAGTTGCAGGGAAAACATTTGGAAACCGATGAAAAATTTTGAAAATTTTTGGGCCACCCTTCACATCTTTAAAA
This sequence comes from Ditylenchus weischeri, assembly GCA_029231635.1. Lineage (NCBI taxonomy): Eukaryota > Metazoa > Nematoda > Chromadorea > Rhabditida > Anguinidae > Ditylenchus > Ditylenchus weischeri. The sequence continues at coordinate 142,253 of JAMRYI010000162.1, read as the reverse complement.
GTATTTGGACTCGATGAGTAATGCTCAAGTTTTTATACAGCCCTTGTCATGCTGGGTTTGTAGCAGTTTCTAGAGTGAATCGAAATCGCTGAATACGATGTGCGAAGCAGAATTCGTCATTTCGTTCAAAATTCGCAATTTTCGGGCATATGGCTTTTAGGCCAATTTTCGGGTTTTCTAACTTTCAATGCTGCGTTACCCGACTATTTTCTAACCATTTTTTATTCTATCCACAAACTATCAAATCCAAAAACATCTCTGCAATGTGTTTGATAACAATGTGTTTGAAATTTAAAGCTAATATTGAACCTAAGCCACCCATCCATTTTTTATACCAATAATATTTGAACATGATAAAAAAAATGCTTTTTAAGGCTTCAGATGAAAAATAGTGCAGTCAAAATTTTCCCGAGCTGATTTGACTGGGGGGCTCAAGTTCAAGTGCTACAAATACGAATTTCCGCCGTTTTCTGAATTACGATAACGCGATTAAATAGCCATTATTTTATTTTGTTGTTGCATTTTCTGAAATTTATTGTATGGTGCCGTATTGCGCTCATTCTTCTTGTGTACAGGGTGGCGCAAGAAATTCGCCCGATTTCAAACATCCATAACTTTTTGTTATGACACGATTTCGAAATTCTGTAAACGCAGAACACCTCAGAATTACGGGCGCTTTCATTTGGTATGAAAAAAAATTTCGACAATTTTTGACTTTTTTGCCTTGGTCCCCCCTTTGGTCCAAAATTAGATTTAGAAAATGTCAAAAATCTAATTTTGGACCAAAGGGGGGACCAAGCAAAGAAGTCAAAAATTATCGAAATTTTTTTGATACCAAATGAAAGCGCCCGTAATTCTGAGGTGTTCTGCGTTTACAGAATTTCAAAATCGTGTCATAACAAAAAGTTATGGATGTTTGAAATCGGGCGAATTTCTTGCGCCGCCCTGTAATGTATGTGCTTTACAAAAATAAACAGCCACTAATAATATTTTCACAATTAAGAGAGCAATTGCAAGAGTACTTAAATGTAAGGGAAAGTCAACGACACTTGCGCGAAATGTCTGTTCAGAGACAAATGCTCAAAATGTCCTCTTCTGTTGACCGCAATTCTATAACCCCTCTAGGTAATAGCTTTTACTACAATTACAAACCACTGAAATCAAATACATTCTAGGTATTAACGTCTTTCTACAACCCAAAAACCCTTCATTACCTCCCACTCCGGGCCTTAATCCCCATGCCCAAAATGGCCAACCGAGGATTGCCAATCAAAGAAGTCTAATTAGTGCCAGGTAGTTAATTGGTTAAAAAGTCTGAACAAAGTTTTAAATCAGCCAGCCAAGACTGCCCACTTCTGCGTCACCCAGTCCAGCCAGACATAGACTGGAGCGAAGAGCCAATAGCAGTGTTATGGACAATAAAGGAGGAGGACCAGGTAATTACAGCAATTACACCAATCTAATCTGGTTTCTTGAAAAAGAGATTGGTGGTTATTTTGCAAAATGTTTTTCCAGGAAATGAGCCTCAGGGGATGCTTAATAACAACCACGTTCAGTTGACTCCCAGATCTTCAGTCGGCAAACAAACGGTGGCTGATGCAGGTATGCAAGGCTTATTTTTTGGTTAAAAATAGGTTTCTTCAAAGCAAAATAAAATTGGATGCTCTTTTTTTAAACCACAGGGAGGACCAAGGCAAAATCTCGATTTTTCGATGACCTCATTTCATTTTTCTAATTACTTTTCCATAAGTAAATCGACCATATAGAGCACGAATTTGGCATCAGAGTTGCCATGCGTCAACTGAATAATATTCAAATTTTCGACCCTACTACCGATACCATGTTGGGTGGTTTGTATTCGCTGGTAGCGCGCCTTTTCTATTTAATAAAAAAGTGTTTTTTAACAAACATTTTTCTACTTTTACTTGACACTTTCCACTGGGAAGGTTGTTTTTATTTTTTTGCCTGTCCAGTGTAAAATCAGTAACGATTGAAAATCCTTATTTTTGAGTCTTGTTTAGAGTCCAAAAGTATATAAATTGTCTGTAATGTAACAATGCTGGGTTGGCCAGCCTACGTTAAAAACAGACTCAAGCAGGTTTCCCACATTACAAAAGGAATAACGAAAACTATTGTACCCCGTTCTAACATACACCCGCCTTCCCTAAGCATGAACCAAAAGGGACTTCTTCATTTTTAATTTTTTTTCGGCGGCACTACAGCTAACGCTCGATATAGCAACCTCCCTAAAAGTTCGTTACCGCCTAGAATCCGACACTTTTTAATTCACATTTTGAAGTTTTTTGCTAAAAAACTTACTCGTCAGTTTAATCCAAAATATCACAAGAATTCCAATTTTACCGGTATTTTTGAAAAACACAATAATTTTGCCCTTTATGCCTGCATAGCTCAATAAAGCTTCGCCTTTAAGGGATTTTAGGGTCGAAATGGCAAAACTATCGTGTTTCTCAGAAACGACCGGTAAAAATCGGAATCTTTGTGATATTTTCGAACCAGAGTGATCAATTAGTTTTGCCAAAAGTTTTCAAAAATCGAGCTAAAGTGTCGGACCCTAGACTAGAATGAATATGAAGGGGGCTGCTATATCGAGCATCGACTGCGTCAATATCAGCATTAGTGTTTTAACACTGCTATTTTAGTCACAACCTTTGAAACCTTGATTCTATTGATCAATGGTGCACGCATGAATTTTTGTTCCTATTTTTCAGCCTTCGGTTGAAGGTCCTTAAATAATTCCAAATTTATTTTTTACACCCTTACTTGTGGTTGTAAAACCTGTTGTTTCCAATACAGAATTTAAGCTATTTTTAGTCCTACTCTCGAAAAAACCCTCATCACATAAAATAGACAAGGAATACTTAATGGAACCTCAACACGCAACCTTTTTATTAAGTGCATTGAATAAGCCACATTTGGAAATATATAGTGGTTGATTATTAGCTTACGTTATACAGACACTAATTCTATGTTGCTTTTTGAACATTTCATTAAATGAAAATAAGTTGAACAAAGTCACATTTGTGTTTTTATTTAAAATTTATTATCAAAAAAGTCAAATTCAGCCCGTGCCACTGGCTCCTCCTTGCAACTCTACAGAAACCCGTTGGACGATGACGAAGACTCATATAGAGATGAATTACTACAGAATCCACCCACCAAATACCATGAAAAGTCGAGTACTTTGCGCTAGAATATCTTTGTGTCTTTTTATACATTGTTTCAATGCACTACAGTATGGCACAAGGCAATAAAAATTTATTATCCTGAGAAGCTTTAAACACGCCATGTAGACATATATAGCAGCATAAAAGTCACATACAGCTATTAAATAATGAAATTTCACATACAACACCCCCGTCTGCCTCTTCAAAAAAGCTAGTGTCATATACCACACAAACCTCCCACTAGTAAATTTTTGGCTAAGGCTTAACTTCATGGCCTTGGACGATACTTCAAAGTATATTTGTCACTTTTTGTGGAAAAACGGTGGTTTAAGACACTTTCCGAAAATTGCTGGGGGGAGAGGTGGTTAGATGACATTAGCTTTTAAGGGGAAGGGGGGGTGGTAGGATCAGGTTAGTGGTTTGCGCTGAGGCGAAGTGTGGGGTCGTAGTGGTGATTATATGGCAGTAGTATCGAAATGTCCCTGTTTCACGTTAAGCTAATTTTTTCTTTTGAAATCTCCTGCTCGGAGCTAGAGCCATAGCCGGAGATTTACATATGACAGGTCGCCTCTATCGTTTTTAGTCATTTTTCGACGTGGTTATCTCTGTTGAACCCTTCAGATATGCAGGGAGCTTGAAATTGAGATGCGCACACCCCCATACTTTAGACACAAATCACTCCAAAGTGACTCTATGTGCTTGAAAAAGCATGCATACCAGAGTTCCTTCATGCGGTGGGCTCCAGTTAACAAAACTATGTTCAAATTCAATATTTTTAGGTACAACAGAGATGACCAAGTCGAAAAATTACCAAAGCCATAGAGAAAACCAAGACAAAAACGACCAAAACCACGAGGGTAATCGTTATTGTTTTGATTGCTCAATTAAAATATTGATTCTGATGGTAGTTTCTCTATAGTGTTTGCCCAGTCACTTTTAGATGTAAAGCCTAAAGCCTTAGAGTGATCCTTATATAAGGATCACTCTATATAGTGATCACCTCTTTATAATGACCACCTCTAAGGGTCCCTTGGGTGATCTATATCGAGACTCGACTGTATACACTTAACCAGTTAAGAAAACCAGAAAAACAAAGGCATATATGACATTTGCTATCACAAAAAACAAAAGTCGCTTAAACAATTTAACCAAAAATTTTATTTGAAAGGAGATTCGAAGTCAATGACAGCTGGCACCACCCTCCTGCGCACCATATAGATTTTGTAGATAAACATGCCTAGCACTCCAACAAATACCACAGGCACACAAACCAAGGCTGCGAACGAAAAGCTGTCGAGTTGTCGTTGATGGTTGCCGTAAAAATAAATGCGTGAATGAGAAGTTGTGCTGATTCGCGTGGATGTGCTAGGCGAATACGACTCCATTTTAGTCAAACAAGTAATTTTAGCTATGGCAGAGTGCAATTGAATATAGCCGAACGCAATGCACAGACAATGGATAATGTGATAAATGCTACTTATAGTCTTTTTAGTGCCACCCACTTCGTGCCCTTTCTGGATTGTTATTATAATTAGTACTTAATAGTGGCTGGTTGTCTCAGCAACTCGCAATGCACGTATCTTTTAAAGTGTTTTTAATCTTTTAAGAACAAAGAAACAATGTAAAAGTGACAGACGTTGATATGGAGATAAAATAGTGAGTACAGAGCAGCAGAAAAGGCATAACTACAGTCCACCTTTCATAAACAAACCCTAAGAATTGCTGCCAAACGCACCACAAGTAATTTATCGTAAAATTACTTTCTATAAACAGGCCTTCCTAGAAACAAGCCCTTTCTCTAAACGGGTTCCAAATTCACTGTCCTAAACAGTAAAACTTCATCTACAAACGGGCTTTTTTTAATTTTTAATGCTATGTTTGACAACTTTTTAATGCTTTTTGTGGCTAGTGAAACTTTGTCTAAACAAAACTTGTCAATACAAAACTTTTACTTTTACTTCTCAACTCAAACTTGTCAAAAATTTGCCTTGGTCCCACTTCTCGATTTTTACAAAAAAAATTCAAAAAGTCTCAAAAACTATTTATTTACACTTCTGACTAGGGTTGTCGAGGCCTTGATTCTTCGAACACACCTCAAAATTTTCGAGGCCTCGCCTCTAAAATTTCAAAGCCTTTTCTCGAAAACTCGAAAATTTCGCATACACAACCAAAGTGACTTTATTAGCCCAAAAATACAGTAAGTCTTCTAACACACATATCATCCTCTTTTAATAAAATATCAGCGATTTCTTTTTTTCTTCATCTTGATTTGTTTCATTTGCTTTCTTCAAGATTTCATCCGCTAGATTAGCTTCGATGATTAGTAGATTAGAAGCAGCCTGTTTTGCTAGACGAGACCTGAGCGAATTGGCAAAGAGAAGACTAGCCTTAGAAAAACACCTTTCAGAAGCCACACTTGAAATAGATATTGCCAAATATCTGCGAGCCAGCATATAGCAATATTATTCATCCACCAATTGTACATACCTTTATTTAAATTAAGTCAATTTACCAGACACATAAAAACATAAAAAGTTACTTTTGCTTGTCCGTAGTTTTCTTTGATTAGACGTCAGAGGTAAGGAAACTCGGTGATCGAAAAAGGCAGATTGCTGTCTACGATGAAGCCGGTCAGATCACTTATTTTTTGCTGGCTTTTCTGCTTGGAATAGTTTGGACTGAAGAGCGTAGCACATGTTCCACCTTGGCTTTCTTTGATGCGCTTGGTCCTCCTTCTTTTCTTCGAATTGCTTCTTTGTGTTCTTCCGTATTCAATTGATCCAGGCAACCAGTTGTAATTTCACTTTTGCCAAGACTGATCTCTTTCCCACAATCACACACTGCTTTGTTCCCGACCTTTTTGAAATGCTTCCGAACGATAGACGGCATTATCTAAAAACGGTAATACTTTGAGTATGTGCACTAGTTTAAAGAACAACCAATTCAGAGGAGTGGTTCAAAAATAAGAGTTTGCTACGAAAAAGGTTTCTAAATTATGCTGCAAAAGATGCAAGACACAAAAAACATCAAAATTTCAACAAATTTAATTTTGGGATGTTACGTCAATATCCAATTTTCGAAATTTTCAAAGCGAGGCTTCGCCTCAAAACTCGATCCTCGAAAGTTTCGAATGTTCGAAATCGAGGCCTCGCCTCGACAACCCTACTTTTGACCATTTTTGAGCCAAAATTTCTTTTATAAAACTGCAGCATTTTTTCTTTATTTCGAAATAAAATACAGTCAAAGCTCCAGATAGGGTAACTCTATATAAGTTAAAACTCCTGTAGGTAACTTTTTTTGGTTTGGTTGGTTTGAACCAAATGATACCAAACAAAAAACCATCGACATACACTGCGACAACGTTGACTACTTCGGCTACTGCAACTAAATGAAGAATTTGTTAAAAGCTGAATAATCGGAATTTTCCGTAACTTTTTCAGGTGTGATTTCCGTTTTTTACTTCGCGCATTTCCAAAGCTCTAGTTGAAACTCAGCTAGGTTTTTATCCCGTATATCCATTGGACACCAATGGCATTTCCAGCTGGTCCCCAGACGTGCTGTTATATCAAGGTAGAAGTACAATTTTTTTTTATTTAATGTAACAAAGAAAATTATTTAAGATTCACAACAACTTTTTACTGATAATATTTTCTCAGTCAAATTCTCTGCAAATTATTTTTAAATTTACAGGCAAATATGGCTTAAAGTTATTAATAATATACTTTTTCCTTGGTATGAATTCACCAGTTCTGTGATTTCGTTGGTCATAAGCAATTTCATTCCAATCAGTACCATATAAGCGGTCTAGGTGCTTATCATACTTGTTTGGCACGGCCACTTTCAAAGGTCCAAACTCCAAATATCGCAAGGGCAAACAATTTAGCAAGTCGAGACCTGAAGGCCAGAGAGCTTTTGCTCTGCCATCCAAGTAAGTTAGCTTCTTTTCCGCACTCGGCTTCATAATAAATACATCAGCAAACGGAAAATTGCAGAAATTGTCTTGTTCTTGAATAGATCTTCGACCACCTGCCTTAAAAATACGCCATCCTCCGTACCACCAAAACGAATAATCATATCCCCATTTTGTGAGCTGTTTGATGGCCCTTGTCTCAAAGATTTTACAATCAGAACTAAAAGAGTTTTGATTACTTAAAAGTTTTATGCACTGAAATAAGTCTTAAGAATAGTAGTTACATGCTTGATCCCGATAGATCAATCGGTTTTAGCTACAAATGTTGGTATAATGAGTGCAAAGTTAATTATATTTATAAAAATTAATACAAAAAAATAATGTTTCTTTTCGTGGACCCATACTATGAGATGAGGGTAAGAACAGGTTACAGTGGGGGGGGAGATGGACGTGAGGGTGACAGGTGGGGGCAAAGTGGGGTAACAGGTGAACTTTTTATAGTATAGTTTTACCTCAGCTGGGGTTAAAGTTACCCGGGTAAGTCAACCCTTATTTTATGGTCTTGGCGCATAATGTAATTTTTTTCGCAGTTAAAGGGCTAATAAAAATTTTAAAAATATTCTACCTTAAAATTGCGAAATCTAGATCGTCATCCCATGGTATAAGACCTTTGTGTCTCACAGCACCAAGTAGAGTTCCTCCGTCCGCAAACATGGTTATACTTAAATGCGTAGCTATAGCTGTTATATCAGCAGCAAGTTGGTATAAGAATTGCACTTCGATTTCACTTAATTTAGGCGTTTGCTTCAGCAAGTCTTCACAGCTAGTTGAAGATTTTGGCTCGTAGTTTTTCGGACTAAAAAGCTGTTCAAATTCCAAGCACATGTAGTCATCAGTGTCTTCTTCTATAGGGTTCATTTATGCTAAAACAAAAAAATATACAAAGTATAAAAAAATATAAAAATATATGTTCAAAAAAATCTGCAAGCTGTCCTTGCAGGACTTAGAAATAAGAGCAAACGGATAATTTAGCACCTGCCTATTTCATGTACCTAGGTGGTGTTGACTTGAGGTAGCTGTCAACTTGAGAAAAATTTCAGCTTTTATGACTAAAAGAATATTTGTAAAAAAGAATAAAGGTAGGCGTACAATGGACGCGTTTGGCTGTCGCGTTTTTTCCGAGTTTTTTTTTAAATGCAATAGTCGACTTATTTGTGTAAAACACGTAGAACAATGTAGAACACACTTGTGCAGAATTAAAAATAGTGTGATGAACATATACATCAGAATTGCATAATTCCTTCCAAAAATGCCCTCAAAACTGAAGCACCACAGAACGAGTGTCGCGTTTTCTTTAATTTTAATGACATTTTCTGAATGAATTTTTCAATTATGATATTTATGTTCCTAACAACATTTTTTAATTCTGCACAAGGGCACGGCCTTTCAAAACGCCCGAAAAGGTCCATTTGGGGTACTAGTGTCGAACATGTCACACCTTCAAATTTTTTGCTGACTATTAAAAAATACACATCTAATCAATAAATTATTTTTATTTTCGCTCACAAGGATACAAACCACAGATTTAAGACATCAGATTATAAAAACAATCTGGACCAGAAAATATCTGAAACCACAAATGTTGGTCAATATACGATCCAAATTCAGACGATGTAGTTCCGTATTCTTTCTTGTTTCTGGCCTTTAGCTTCTGCCACGCTGATTCAATGCTGTTGGTGTGCGCTCCAGCAATGGGATCCACGAAATGCTCCGAATGATTGACTGCCAGATGCTCATATCCCTCGGGCAGTTTTCTTATTTTTCTGTACGAAGGCCATCCGTCCGAAATAATTGTTGTTCTTATAAATTCAGACGAACTGGTAATCTGGTATTAAAATAGCATGAACATAAAAAGTACCACTTTCAAGCTGGGACTTGAAATGGCGTCTAGTTGTCACACGTTCTCGATCCAGCAAAGATCTCCTCCCCTTTTTGAGAAGAGATTCAGTGCTACATTCTGGTATATGAATCGTTACTGAGAATACGATTTTCGCTATTTTCGATACGATTGAAGTTTTATACAACTTTTTGCCCCATATTTGACGTAAATTCTACACTTTCGTATGACCTGTACTTAAATTTTTATAGGAAAAGTTGAAAATTTGATATTTATGACCTACATCTACTTTTCGATTTCACGTCGAATGCAATAATAATAAAAAATTTGAAGTTATCGAAAAATCGAAGGTGTCTGGAGGTAGGGTTGACTCGTGACTTCAAGGAAAATCGCCTTAGTTGCTATGTAAAACCATGTGACGAAAAGCTTTACCACTACGCAATGCAGACACGTCTAAAAATCCAAAATGCACTTTTTTGTGCATTTTGAAAGGCCGTGAAGTGTGTTCGACATTAACACAAATAAGTCAACTATCGCATTTAAAAAAAAATCGAAAAACGCAACAGCCAAACGCGTCTATTGTGCGCGAGGCTTAAGACGATAGTTAACAGGGATCAAGGCATTTCGTCCCCCGGACGTTTCTTCCCCTTGGCCGTTTGTTCCCGGCCGTTTCGTCCCCCATACAAAAAAACGTGTTTTTGAAACACAAATTAAATTTAAAACACAAATTTCAAATCAATAATCAGACAAAATTTATTTCAGTAACTTTTAGCAACAAATAACATCAAAATGAACATATAACGAACAAATTAAAGGTAACAAATAACATAGGAAACTATTCGCCCATCATGAAGTTTAGAGCAATGCCAATGAGATATTCGACCACGGAGCGGTTTTCACTGTCTTCAACGATTGCCAATATTCTGTTGTCCGCCAGAACATATGCTTTTCGCTTTGGTTTCGGTGCATCTCCACGGAGCCATTTCGAGTAGAGCTGATCCCCAATTCGGGGGACGAAACGGGCGAGGACGAAACGTCCGGGGGACGAAACGTCGCGGACCCTAGTTAACAATTTAACACTAACATGGTTTTATGGTGCTTTTACTAACTATTAAAAAAAGAAAATCTTCAAAAGCAGTGTATCAAAGATAGAATTTTTATATAGTATACAGTCAAACTTCCCTAACACGTTCCCCCTGGGGATCGGGCCATGAAAATGGCACGAAACCAGTCTTGGTGACCCGTCATTTACCAAATTTTTGGTCAATGCTGTCGTTCAGATGCGTCCTGTTGTTGCTTTTTCAAAGTTTCATTCACAAGAAAACCTTTCGAACTGCAAAATCGAATTCGAAAATTCTGACAGAACTATCTTGTAGAACAAAGTCGATCAACTACACAAATTTTAATATTTTTGGCGGACAGACAGAATAATCAGAATCTAGATATTCGACAAAATGTCAAAATGGGATAAAATTATCTTGGCTTCTTGTGGATTTTCGAATGTTATTTTATACAGTCAAACCTCGATATAGTGACACTTTCAAAAGTTCGATCCCCAGCTGGGTATAATACGTTTTTTACCCATTGTTGAAAAGAGGTGTTTAACCCGGCTGGAGACTGAACTTTTCGCGGTTTGTATGAATTGAGAAGTATATTCTCAAAAATTCACAGGGGGACCAAGACAAATTTCGGCCCAATATTTCTTAATTTTCCAGATTCGCATTTTTCTGTCTGTCCGCCAAAAATTTTAAAATTTGTATGAAAAATCGACTATGCTGTACAAGATAGCTTTTCCAAAATTTTCGAATTCCGCTTTCGCTGACTAGTTTTTTTGCTGGGCCGGAGTACACAATGTGTCGCCCGAAAACGCCCAAAATCATCTCAATCGTGCTTCTTTTGAGGTTTGACGTTGAGAAAACACGTTTTTAGGATTGGGAAGACACTTTTTGGAAAAAAAAATTCTTAAAAAATTTTTTGCCTTGGTCCCCCAAAGCCATAAAGATGTAAAAATATCAGACAAAAATGTTTTTTTTAAATTGTCGCCATAACATTGTCCCATAATTTAAAGGGAATAAGGGCTGCATCGGGAGGGAAAGAGAATGAAAGAGGTCACTTTCATGGCATCACGATAAAAAAAGTATATAATTGCATTTTCCGGCTGTCCTGCCATGTTTTTCAACATGAGCCGTGAAAAAAGAGGCCTCAGCGTCAAAAGTAAAAGTCAAAAGTCCTAAAAACGTGTTTTCTCAACGTTAAACATCAAAGGAAGCACGATTGAGATGATTTTGGGCGTTTTCGGGCGACACACACATTGTGTACCTCAGCCTTTTGCTGTTGCACTTATCTCAGCTGGGTCGGAAACTTTTCCATGAATGTACATTTAGCGACATAGACGAGCATTCTCCTTTATGGTTAATTGTAGAATAGTCAATTAAAATAATTGACGACGGTTTATACAAAAAATAACAACTGTACAAAAGCTAATAACATTATTGTCTATGGTTAACTGTAGCACAGTTGGCAATTGCATAAGGTTGACTGAATATATATATTTATACCGTTGACGATACCATTGACGATAGACGATTTATAACATAGACGACGGTTAATACAAAATTGTTAACTGTACAAAAGCCAACAAGATAATTGTCAATAGTTAACCGTGGCATAGTTGACAAGGCCGTTTCGTAAGGTTAACTAAAAATAGTCAATTATACAATTGACAAAGGCTTATACAAAAATTGACAACTGTACAAAAACTAATCAGATAATTGTCAATGATTAACTCTATAATAGTTAGCAAGGCAATTGCGGAAAGTTAACTGTACCATAGTTACCTAGACAATTTCTAAAGTTTTATTTATCTTTCCTCATTCTTAAGTCGCGTCGGAAGAGAGTATGACCCTTCAAGTAACATCAAAAAAAGATACATATGTTTATTAAAATTATTTTTTAGATTTTACACATTTGTAAGGTGAGGGAGATTTGCCATATCCAAATGCAGACCATTGGCTCAATAGTAACCGTTAAAATAAGAAGAAAATCATCGTGTAACTCTTTAATGTGCACTTTCCTACATATTTGACATATTTTGAAATGCCATTTTTACTTGACAAATTATTTATTTCTCAAAAATTGTTATACCAAGTTGTAGAAAAAGAACGAATACTGTTAGTTACACATGTAAGGATTGCCCAGTTTCTTTTCCCTCATTCCAGTGTAAACCTACAGATGACTATCCGGAAACATATCCAGTGTTAAATAGCCAGAAATTTTAAACTGCCATTTGTCTTGTGACGACAAAAAGGAGCAAGGGCGTTCAGACTTGTCCAGCTTCAAGTCTTACACTCTTAGTTATAGTTTCTCCAGACCTACCTCTTCCAGTGATAGCTATCAAAGCATAGCTCAATTCGACAAGGATGTCTTGCTCGCCAGGATTCCAGTGTATCAAGTTCACGACCACTACGAGTCGGTCCTTCCAGCGTCTTAACTTATTTCCAGGATTCAAATCAAGCTGATGTTCTTATGGTCCGATGTGTCTCCTTCTCGAGCCGTGTCTCCCGTACGGTTCCGTCTTTCGCTTCTAGTTAAGTCATTTCTCCTGCGACGGTGATGAGTGGTTTTGGTTGTGGTCTGAGCCAGAAGCTCTGTCCAATGGGTGTTCGTCAGCGCCTCCCTCAGTCTCCAGCTCATGTGGTTCTATCGCCTTTCTCTCTAGTGCCGACTTCAGTCTCAAAAGCTCAGTCAAGTCTGCTTTCATAAAGAAACCACTGTATTTCTCTTAGATATCCGACTTCCCTATCACTTAACTCTATTCCGTGAAGCTCGCTATTCTAAAGAAGACAGGGCAATTGTGGGTATTTAATCGAGCTTGTTACTAAAGTTAATAAGTGGGTAGTAGTACCGGAGGATTCGTCAACAAAGAATTGTGTTTGGGTCGAGTGGGAAGTACTGAAAAAGAGGGGAAAAATTGTCGTATTCCAAACGCTCGGAAAATGCCTCCAAATGATGTTTTGTCGGTGTTTTAGCTGCTTTAACGCACGTGGAATGTGTTTTTATGCGGGGGAAACTCATTTTTGACAAAAAAAAATTTGACCAAAATTTGACTTTTTGGCTTGGGGAACCGAGGTAAGACACTTTATATTCAGGTATTTTACCCTGTTTTGGTCACTAGGGCATGGCAAAAAGAGTCTCTTTATGCATTTTTGATCATGAGTCAAGCTCGGAATCATGTCTAAGATAAGTGAGTGCGCGCATCTTTAAACAAGCAATCGCCCTGCGTTTCCGAAGGGGTGCATGGGGCTTGGTGGCTTGTGGTTAAGATGCGCACACCCATATACCTTAGACACAAATCACTCGAAAGTGACTCTAGAGGCATGAAAAATGTATGCATACCAGAGTTTCTTTATGCGGTAGGCCCCAGTCAACAAAACTATGTTCAATCTTTACTTTTTTCTACACCATAGCCAAATTTTATTCAAAACTAAAGATATCAACCAAAAGAACAACTTTAAATAACCATTCTGTAACACTTTAAATAACCATTCTGTAACACTTTAAATAACCATTCTGTAACACTTTAAATAACCATTCTGTAACACTTTAAATAACCATTCTGTAACACTTTAAATAACCATTCTGTAACACTTTAAATAACCATTCTGTAACACTTTAAATAACCATTCTGTAACACTTTAAATAACCATTCTGTAACACTTTAAATAACCATTCTGTAACACTTTAAATAACCATTCTGTAACACTTTAAATAACCATTCTGTAACACTTTAAATAACCATTCTGTAACACTTTAAATAACCATTCTGTAACACTTTAAATAACCATTCTGTAACACTTTAAATAACCATTCTGTAACACTTTAAATAACCATTCTGTAACACTTTAAATAACCATTCTGTAACACTTTAAATAACCATTCTGTAACACTTTAAATAACCATTCTGTAACACTTTAAATAACCATTCTGTAACACTTTAAATAACCATTCTGTAACACTTTAAATAACCATTCTGTAACACTTTAAATAACCATTCTGTAACACTTTAAATAACCATTCTGTAAAAAACCATTCTGTAATAACTATTCTGCAAAGAATGACAACAATTACAATAACTAGAAACGAAGAATAACAATCAATCAAAAAGTATAAACAACATGACCAAAAAGGGGTGAAATACCTTGATATAAAGTACCTTGGTCCCCAAAGCAGAAAGTCAAATTTTGGTCAATTTTTTTTTTGTCAAAATGAGTTTCCCCGCATAAAAACATTTTTTACGTGCGTTAGAGCAGTTAAATCGCCGAAAAAGATCATTTGGAGACATTTTGCGAGGGTTCGGAATCAAGGGTGGACACGGGCCGGCCCGGCCCGGGCTTTTGACGGCCCGGCCCGGCCCGGGCCTGGCCGTGCCGTACCCCCAACGGGCTGGGCCGGGCTGAAAAATGTCCGGGCCGGGCTTGGGCCCGAAGCCCGATAATAATTGACAGTTGACTGTATTACGAGAAATGACTGTATCACGAGAGTTGAAAGTATTTTTGACTGAGAATTGACTGTATTGGGAGGGTTGACTGTATTGTTGACTGAAAGTTGACCCTTCAAACCTTCATGGTGGACTCTTCGATTAGTCCTTTTGTGGGGATTGCTCTTTTGATAGCTAAATGACTACACTGTCGCTCGGCATAGTCAAACTCTTGAGTTTCTGCTTCACCCTTTTAGGTAGAGAAGCTCAACGATGGAAACGCATACTACACCAACAGTGTCTGATGACGAAGATGAAAGAGGCAATGAGGGTGCAATTCCATTGAGGAAGAGGATGCGACAAAGCACGGATCATTTTATGTTATTCATAGCAATTATTCGTAGTAATTTTTCATTATTATTCATAGCAAGTTGCGCCTGCTGGTCGGGGAGAGCCGAGAGAGCCTGTCCGCGCAAGCAATTTCATCGATCTGCATTGGCCGATCATTGTTAAAGAAGAAAATCGCTTTTGATTAATGTTTGTTTTGTGATCCCATATATTGTAATTGTCTCAATTTTGTAAAAGTTTCGGAGGCAATTACTGAAAGTTTAATCAAAAATTTTAAGCCGGGCTTCGGGCTTAAGCCCGGCCCGGCCCGGGCCGGGCCGTAGCTCAAACTGAGCGGGCCGGGCCATATTTCCACGGGCCGGGCTGGGCCGGGCCGTGAATTTTTGGGCCCGTGTCCACCCCTGTTCGGAATACGACAATTATACCAAAAGAAGTGTGTAGTGTGAACGGTATTAAAATTCTGTAATTTTTCATGTTTAATCGATATTTTTGAAAATGCAGTAAAAATATTTATTTAACGTATTTTCTCTATTAAACGGTTCTATTAAAAATTTTCGACCCCTAAAAAATTGAGAAATTGTCAATCGAATTGCCAAAAAAATAATGGGGACACGTTTGATAGATGAAAACACGGTGAGTCAAAAAGTTTTTCCAGCTTTTTGCTTGTTAGATTTAGATTAGTTAGATTTTGCTATTCTTTTTCCTTATCTACACCACGTCTATTTTTTCGATTTGGATGCTGATTATATGGAATAATGAAAACAAAATTCAAAAAATAGAGGTTTTCTTTTGCGTAACAGTAATAGTGTGCAGTAAGTAGTGTTTACATGAAAAAAAAATTTAAAACTTTTCTTTAAATAGCAAGGGCGATTTGCAGCCAAGGTTATTGTTGTGTTTCTTCACAACCATAATTACTTACAGTTACTTATTTGCCCAAACTTGGAGGGACTGTCACTAAAGGCTGCTGCTCATGACTGCTGCTGTCCGCATTTTAAGTGAATAATTAAGTAATGGAAATTTTAAAAACTTGTTCTTCTTCCTCGTTTGCCTCTTTAATCAATGAGTAATCTGGAAGTAATTCCACTAAAGACACTAACTTAATTACTACTTAGTCCTGCTCATTTTTTTTCCAATAATATTTTTTGATTTGAATGTGTGCAATCGATTCTATCGAAGGAGTATGCTTGCTGCCAATCCAAACAATTTTCTTGTTTAGAAAGGCTCATATCATGCATGTTATTCAATCACTTGCTTCAGCTATGCAGTTGATTGTCTTTCGATACTTTTTTGTGCTTTTTTAGCGAATTTAAACCAGTTTTCCGATTTTCTGATAATTTTTGCATGCTTGTTTGCTTTTTATTGCAAAATTGACCCTGTAAGCAAGAAAATTAAAAAATGTAGAAATAATATTGCATATAACATGATAACTAGATAGATAGTGTAAAGTTAAATATTTGGTTAGGAGTAATTAATTACATTTAATTGAGCTCCCATTCCATTGACATTTATTTTGCTGTGTTAAAATTAGAAGACATCGGAAACAATTGTCAAATAGAAACACGAGATTAAGGAAAGTTTAATTCACAAAGTGCAAGCATTATTCTTATTGGCGATGAAAAAGGCCGTTTTTATAAAAATATAACCAGAAACTACAGGGTGCGGCATTATAATCTAGGTATTATAAATAGTTTGTTTACATAACTTTTTGAGTTTACGGTTTTTTTGGAGAGGTATTTTTTGTTTAAAATATAAGACTCTGATAATTCGTTTGACAGCAAACATGCCTATTAACACTTCATTCAGAATAGTCCACAAAGTTACTAAAACAAATAACAACAATTTCAACAAATATAAATTGAGAGGATTTTCCATATTTTTATCGCGTTACTTCTGCTCGGTCATTTTTCCATTCAAGGCCCGGCGGTACTCCAATCTGCGCCTGCTCAAAAGTTGAACCAAAACTTGAGCCTTAAAACCATTCTCTGATCAATTTGGCTTCGGCATGCATGCGATTGATCGGTCTTATTTTCCTCCGATATTTCCTTTCAAAGCTCGCTGTCTTCTGTCTTCGAAGAACCATCCGACACAGTTTGATCGTTCATGAGGCGAATATGACATCTGCAAAAACAAAGGTGAACAACTGCTGTCGAAAAATTGCCAGAACTTCAATTTAAAAAAAACAAGATCTTGACACATAACCTGGAATTAAAAATGTTACGACAACAGCAGACTTCTTTAGAATATTACAATATTGACAATTGACAAGTACATGGCGGTGTCGACAAGAAATATCAAAACATCAATAGCTATTGCCTTGCCATGAGATCCAAGAAGTAATGGTTGTCGTTTTTCCTTTTCATAATTGACACTGCTGTTCATAATGTCTGCGTATTTCGGAAAAAAGACGATCGTAAATGGAAATATTCCGCCCACGGGTTTTCAAAAGTCGAATTTATTTTCAGTAGAGAAATTTGCGCGAAATTAAAATTTTGAGGACTCAATTGATTTTTTCTTTCAGTTAATTTTGCTTAAGTTTGTGTGGTTTATTCCTGTTCTGTGTCACAGTTTATACTAGAAATTTTGCCTGTTTTTTGGGTTTCTAATACGCCATCACTTGCTAAGAGAATATATCAAACTCGATGGCCAAAAATGATTTAATGGAAAAAGGATTCAAAAAATTTACCGAGTTAAGTCCTGAAACTGCCAGATAATCTATTTTTTGATACAAGCCTCCAAAACAAAATTTTTAGCGTGATAGCTCGTGAATTTTAACGTATGTATGTGCAATAACGCTTAAATTTATGCGAAATATCATATTTCCATGCGGAGCGATAGTAAAAAGTCACATTTTCGTACTGAAAAACGCGTGTTATTGGCTTCAAATGATTATAACTATAAAAAATTCTGGAATTTCAAAAATCCCTCTGGGATCTAGAGTAGAGATTGCGGGCTTCATTCAAAGTTTAAAAAAGTCCGTGTTTTGAGATTTTCGACCGTGGAAAAGATTTGAATAAAATTTTCGACCCTACTTGGATATAAAAAATCAACTTTTTTTCAAAAAAACACATTTTTATCGATGTAAAATCACCCGAGGACCTCAAAAAGACATTATTTTTGAGTTCTGGTCTATTAAAAATTGAGTTTTGGGCATTTTGAGTTTTCAACCATATGACTGTTTTACCATGTTTTTCAACATGGGACTTGGCAAAAAGAGTCTCTTTATGCATTTTTGATCATGAGTCAAGCTCTGAATCATATCTAAGGTAAGTGAGTGCGCGCATCTTTAATCAAGCAAGCCCCCTGCGCCTCCGAAGGGGTGCATGGGGCTTGGTGGCTTGGGGTTAAGATGCGCACACCCACATACCTTAGACACAAATCACTCGAAAGTGACTCTAGATGCATGAAAAAAACATGCATAACAGAGTTTCTATATGCGGTAGGCCCCAGTAATCAAAACTATGTTCAACATCTTCCTTTTTACACAAAAGTGGCCACTTTTGGTCTCTTTCCAGCACAATACAGCCCTAAATCCCTTCAAAAATTGTTAAAAAGGGTACTTTTAGGTGGCCCAAAAACTAAATTTTTTATTGATCAGAACTCGAAAATAACGTTTTTTTTTGAACTTTTGAAGTGAATATAGGTCGATATAATGTGTTTGTAAACACTTTCTTAAAAAAAGTTGATTTTGGGGGGGGGGCGTGGAATGGGGATTGGGCACGATGGGGGGTTGTTATATCCAAGTAGCGCAAAATTCTCTTGTGTTCAGGTAATTTCTACAGTACTCAAAAAAAGTCATGCAAAGGTGGGAACTGTTGAATTCTCTCGAAATTTGAAGACTGACAATTGAAAAGTTTTCTCGAAAAAAGCAAGAAAAGCTAAAAGGAACAGAAAAGGTCAAAATCGCTTGAGTGTGAGTTTCCGAAAAAGACCAGAAGGGGTATGGCTTGTACTTTTTCAAGGCTTTCGTCCAGTTGAAAAATTGGTTGACTTCATGTTTTAGCAAAGAAAAAAAGAAGTGATAAGACATCACGTGACTGCTCAACAGCAACCAGCAGTGAGAAGAGCTCCCTTACAGTGGATTGGCCGAGTCGTGGTTCAGAAAATCGGTTGGTCTCCTCCATTATTGAATTGTACTGGTTTTGCGTTTTTTTTTTGATTCGGCCTGACCAATAGCCTTTGAACATGCCTCGTAAAATTGCATCGCTGCTGAAGATTATCCAATTTGTCTCTCTGGAAAAACCTGCTGGAATTCGTTAACCATCTACTACTGTGGAAACTCGATGTCGGAGGATGTAAGTTGTGTACTGCTTTTCAGCCTCTAAACTCCAGTTTTGTTGTGTTCAGTTGTGTCTTAGTCGATGCTCAGCGGAAGCAGGTTGATTATAGTGTCACTAGTATTTTCAAACACGTCTTTTCGGTAGTCTGGCTAACTTCTACTTTCTGCTGATTGACCTCCCGAAAATCGATGGCGTCAATGTCTTGGAATCAAGTGAAGTGGGCCCGGAAAACGAAGAAAAGGATTTAATAATAGATTAAGTCAGGCTAATTCTTTGCAAGGAAATGAAACTGGACTAACAATCAATCAGGTTAGTGTATTCACTTGCATAATTGCGCAATCGCGTAAATATGTGAACTTTATTTTCAGATGTGTTGCCTAAGAAGGTGCAGAAAACAGATGCTGAAAACGTGACTCTCCAGAAGTGATTCAAAGTAATTTAATAGTTCCAAAGTAATTTAATTGCCTTTGTTTATTTATCCCATTCTACAGAAACATACCAAACGAACAACATTATCGAGCAACCTCGAAAGGCACATTTGGAGGATACAGACGAGCAATATCACAGAGAAGTTCGATGAAGGGATCTTTTTCTTTAATTCTATTTCGCCACCAGAATTCCTCAAGATAAGAGACTAGGTGATGACGGGCAGTGCCACTTTGATTTTTATTCCGCTTCTTCGATGAACGCCACATCCTTTCGACAGTGTTTGTATGAGCGCCTGTTTCAGGATCCACGAAGTTCTTTTTATGATTCACAGTCAAATGTGAGAGTGTGAGCTGATTGCGCTGTAATCCATTATATCCTTAATAATAATGATGATAAAAAAATGATGATACACTCAAAAAAGGTACCTTTCCATAAGTCCGAGATAATGATTGATTCCGGATGAATTCTTCGAGCGATAAGTTCCTCCAAAGTAGCAGCATCCCTGCAAAGAAAAGTTATAAAATAGTGATATAGGCTATGTTATCATCTAAATACCTTTTTTCAATGACCTCTATGAATGTGTCCCTTGTTTCACGACAAATACCTCTGAAAACCCACGTTGACCTTTTGTCACGACAGTTTCCTCCTCATGTAGCCGCATATGGTTGATTGAGAAAAACCCAAGTTCACGGCAATGATAGTGTGAATGATCGCCTCTCCAATCAGGCACGGACCACCCTTGTTTGTACCTCATTTTCAGAATAGTTCGTTCCATTTCAACAGCCGTCCTTCTTTAGCGGATTCAAATGACGTGCCAAAGAGTACTCCTGATTATGAATTTAACAAATACATTGTAAACGATTAAAGAACTTACCCTTATATGCCTCAATTGTGAAGAGAAAGTAGATTGAAGCTTCATCTTGCAAGCATATGGAATTTTCGCACCACTTGATAGAAGTCAATTCGAAAGCATAGCTGTAGAGGAAGCAGATGATCGATTCAAAAGGTAGTCGTGTGTCCTGTAATCATAGGCAGGTCAACAACGGAATAGAATACATTAAAATTAAATAGCTACCTGGAACCAATTGTCTCGTCTCATGTTAATCTTTTCCTGACATGCCTTTACGTTACACTTCCAGAAAACACTTGTCCCAAAGTAAGGTTTCATCGGATGAGCATTTGTGCAACTTCTGTTAGAAGGAAGTAGTCCACGCTCTTGAAGAAACTTGACGCTGGCTTCTTCTCCTTTTGGCAAATCCCGGAATCTGGTCTGAAAAATATCAACAAAAAAAGCTGGAAACGTACTAAAAATACATACTTTTGTTGGATGAACGGACCGTGTAGGAGCTTTTTGCACGCGAATCCACGAGTTGAGAGAACGCTGTCTTAATTTTTTTGACATTCACAGATATCTAAGACAAACGATATACCATACACAAATAAAAACGGTAATATTACGACTGAATTTAAAAAGCGCAGTATTGAATTGAAATACTATTTAAATATATAAATTATTGCGCAAATTCAAAAATTGCTCGTAAAAAAACATGTGTGACAAGGTAGTCCGGATAACCGACAAGAACCAAATTTTCATTTCACGAAAACTTTCACAAAAATTAAAAAAAACAAAACACATTGAAAAAAACTGCTTTAAAATTCTTGGCGTTTCGTTTGTCTTAAACTGAACACAAATTTGAGTTTTGAAACTCCGAACTCAGAAGCCGAACTCCTAAGCCTAAGCTCAGAACCTGAGAGAAAATCACACCTAGATTGGCAGAACATTTTTGAAACAGTTCACCCACAGTATACGATTCGACGGTACAATCATTGCATCGTCTTATCTGATTACAGACCAGTTGAAATTTGTCTCTTCACTTTGGGAAGCCTTCAGAAAAAAACCCCAACGCAATTTTAAGAGGCACATTTTGTACCCTGGACGCGTTAAGGAACAGGACTTTTTTCTTTTTTCACTCAGTAAGTAATATTTGACAGGATTAGGTTTGTTTTCTTTACCTTTTTCTGGCCTGTCTTTTCCATTAAAAGTGAGTATGTGTGTGCAACAGACTGATCTGTTAGGAAGTTGAATAAGGAAAGTTGACAACAGCGCAAATCAATCACTTTCGGCTGTCTCTCCACACCTACTAATAATAATTTGTACACGAATATTGATTTTTATCTGATCAAAATTGATAGAAAAAAAGTTGTACTACTTTTCACCATTTACAAGTTTCAAACTTTTTCTTTTTTTGAAAATGTTGTTAATGAAAAGCATTGTGTAAGTGTTCAGATTCAAATTCGAAAATAAATGAAAGCTAATTAGACTTGAAAAAATAAGTAGACTTTTATATTTTATACAAAAAATTGTGTATTGTATGATTTGTATTCATAGACCACCCTTTGTTGCTATGCTCTTTTAGAAAATCATGTTTTCTGATTTCTAAATTTAGCAAAAATTATAGGCTTTTGATCATTCACCGGGAGACAGGTCAGTTCGCCCCGTTTTTTTTTCAAACCAATAAAGTAACCATTTTTTGTCATGAAAAGTATCTTTGTTATTTCAAAATTTTTTCTAAGAGCCAGTCTCGATACTCCATAAACCAACAAGCCAAGTGGCAAACTATTACTTGTAGTTTTCGAGTAACCCCTGTGCAAACCTTGTTTTGAATTTTGAAGCTCCGAAGATTAAATCTGTGATTACAATTAACATCTGTGAAGTTGTGAGCGATAGCACATGCAGGGCGAATCAGAGGGCCTTTTTATTGAGAAAACATAGTAATTACCTATGGTCAGGAGGGGGTATTGTTAGTGAATTTTTATTTGAGCGAAATCACTAAAACTCATAAAATACCTTACAAGAAAACATTTAACACCGTCATACCACGTTCAAAATGCTGAAACAATGTTTACACAGGGGTTAGTCGAAAACTACAAATAATAGTTTGCCACTTGGCTTGTTGGTTTATGGAGTCTGGCTCTTAGAAAAAATTTTGAAATAACAAAGATACTTTTCATGACAAAAAATGGTTACTTTATTGGTTTGAAAAAAACGGGGCGAACTGACCGTGGGGCGAACTGACAGTACACCCATTTACCGACCATGCTACAGCTACAAAGATGAAAACGCATATTACGCAACGGAATCTATTTTTTTAAATCTCGTTAAAACAAGTGTAAAAACTAATTGCACTACTAGCACGAATTGCTTGAAGTCCTAAAATACTGTAGCAACCATTTTCACCCAAATTTTTATTACTTATTCTTATTTATTTTTTTCTTACAAGGGAACATCACAAAGTGTCGTCGCGATATTGAAAAACTCAATATACCCAATGTACTATTCGATAGGAAATTTACAAGTAAAATAATGGTTCAACTGTCGAAATCTGCTAATGGAGCGATTTTTATTAGTAAAGATTAGGGTCGGCTCACCACCCTCTTTTAAGGTGCGGAGGGGGAGGTGACTGGTGATTAGGATGAGCAACCAAGAGCAACCCCAGTAAGGATGCGCTTGAAATTTGAAAGTTTAGTAAAAAATATATGTATCTGTCAGTAAAAGATCCTAATATATGCTTAGATGGCCGAGTAGCTTATCTTGTGGTGAATCACAATTTAGGGTCACGAGCTCGACTCCGCTCGGCTGCGTTTCTATGCTACAGTTCACTTTCTACATAACATAACTCAAGGGACCGGCCAAAATGTTATGTTATATAGAGGTTATGTTACATAGAGCTTCTAACAAAATAGCTTTATTGAGCAACAATAACATTCAATATTCAAACAAACGATCAGTGGTTAACAGTAAAATAATCCAAAAGGCTCTTTTGTTTCATTTTCTTCAAGCGTTCTTAGGCCGTTTTAATAAAGGCCGTTTTAAGGCCGTTTTAGTAAATCGTCGAGTTCGTCGGTAAGATGGAGGACGGCTGGACCCCTGGTGTTTCGTCTCAATCGTTGGATGAGGTGCTCATTAGAGGATTTGGCATTGAATTGAGGAAACAAGACCTGGATAAGCTACAGCCTGGTAGATGGGTCAATGACGACATCTTCTACTATTATCTCAGTCCAATTGTCCAGCGTTCCCAGCAAGATCAAGGGTTGCTGAAGGTATGTTTATTTGTGTTGTGGTTGTATTAATTGTTTTAAAAAGTTAGGTCTTCGAAATGAACACTTTATTTTACAATACTCTGTCTCTGAAGGGCCCAGCAGCCGTCTCAAACTGAGTAGCAAGTAAAATATTTGTTCTTGGTTGACCTAATACTCATACCAATCAATTTTCCCGCACACTGGTGTCTAGCAGTTAGTTTTTTAAATGGCTTGTTGAGTGTATAAAATGAAGGGTGATTGAGATTGTCAATTTGCAGATGGAAAATATAAGTTGCTACGACTCACTCGGTGACGATCGTAAAGAATGCATACAAAAACTGACGTTAGTTTATATATTATATTGCTCCTGCTGATTTAATACGCTTGCTTTAGGAAGTATTTCGATTTTGAGGCTAGGCAAAGAGGTGTGAATACGGCGCTGCTAGAATGGTCAGATACAACTCCGAAGGTATGAAAATGAATTTCTTGCCTATTGAATTTACATTTTAATTTTATTTAGAACCTTCCAAAACAACAAAATAGTTGCGATTGTGGAATTTTCGCTTGTGCTTTCGCCGGACACATCACCAGAAACGTTTCAATCAGCTTTAACCAAGAAGATATGGGTGCCTACCGAAGGAAAATTCTCAGAGAAATTCATGTAGGAAAATTGTGTTAACCACTTTGTTTGCACATGTTATTGTTTAGTCGAATAAAACTTGAAATTAAAAAAGTGGTTTGAAAAAATAAGAACGGTTTGGGTTGTTGGGACACAATCTTAAAAAAATTCACGAAAATAGCCTTGTTCCCCCTTTCGCTTTTGAACGTTACGCCAATTTTATGCATATGCATAAAATTGGCGTAACGTCTCTTTACCGAATTTTAGTGCTCATTTTAGTGTAGTTTTAGTGCAGTTTGAGTGGTCTTTTAGTGTTTTTAGAAAATTTTAGTGTTCTTTAAAGGGGCAAGCCCACGCCAATAAGTCTCATTTCAAATGTTTGAATTCCCGGGCACCTGTTTTTCAGATGAAGACAAAATAATTGAATCTTATTTTTATTTCAAACATTTTTATGATGTTTCTGTTGTCGTCTCGCAGTTTGTGGTCTGATTTTTTCGTGACACGCATTTCGTACTTACTTGATAATATTTAGGCCACATATAGATAGTCAAAGTCAAGGCTTTCGGTTGCTACATCCAGACGGTTGACTTTTATATAAACCTTTACGTTATATTTGACTTGAACCCTTTATTTGACTTGATGTTTAATTGATTGTAATCTTGACTTTGACAGTGACATTGACTGTCTGTAAGTGGCTGAAAAGTGAATTACCCAAAACATTTTACTGAAATAATGCAATGCTTTTTATAGCAAATTTATAATGGTGTGTCCAGTGTGTAAGAAAAAAGTTGGCCAAGACAAAGAAGTGCGTATTTCGCTCAGGGATATCCGCTTGTTGCCCTACAGAGTTCAAGGATCGCGTCTTCCTAACGGTCGGGTCTATGTCTGCTTTTCTCATTTCTCCATCAATGACCTCTTGACCGATGGTTTCCGAGTTGTTGGGGTCAAGCAATTGGATGCGATCATCCCGCCGGAAATAATTGAAATAGCCGAAGATGAACTTCTTGCAGAAGAGCCAATTGTGGAAGAGCCTGAAGAGGAGGAACAATTCACCTCTTCGAATAGCACAAGCAGTCCATTTCCAGCTAAAAGAGCATACAAAGCAAGAGCAAAAGTTCTAGAGGATAAGAGAACGGATGAAAACGTAATTTGCGATTTTTTCGTGTGCTTACCTTTGACTTTTTTTGAAGGAAGAAGCTGGAGAGATGGATGTGGATGAAGAAGACACAGGCCCTCAGTTCTTAATCATTCAAAAGGCTCAAATAATGCAATTACTTCAGAGATGTTTTACGTGTGGAAGCCGGATCAGCGCAAAAATTAAACTTTCTACCAGTGCTACCAACCTCGATGCCAAATTCTATTGCTCTATTTGCAAAATTATGAAAAAATGGAGCGGACAGCAGGGATTAAAACACAGAGCAAAGCCTAGGAACTCTTCTAGTTTACATATAAAAATCTACTATCTTGAAAAAGTATCAAATTTAGAACAAAAAATTTGAAAAAGTATTGCGTTGCTGTCATCCACCTGAGCTATCAAGCCAAAACGATGTGTTGCTCAATCCAGCTTCTAATGCATACGGTGTAATGTTGAATGTTATTACTTCTTTCCAGTTTTTGGCAGACATTGTGAAGCTAAACAGTGATAGCAGCACTTCTTACGTGGAATCTTTCAACTCCTCGACCAAAGCGGAAGTTCTAGTAAAAAACCTTTTTTTTCTGTTTTGTAACGAGCATCAAAATTTAGCGCAAAAAAGGGGTTTCATGCAAGAACTCAACTAGCTGCATTGCATTTTAATGAAAACAGAAGAACTGGAAAGAGATGAGAGCGAGTTGTCCAGAGCACGAGAACGAGCTTTTCAAAGGCTGCAAATAAGAACATCGAGAAAAAAGTTAGGAACCAAGCAAGCACGCAGTGGAAAGGACGCATAGTGGATAAGGTTGTAGAGAAAAGAATCCAACATCTAACACTGCCTTGTCACCTGGACTCAGAAACGCTGAATGACGGCTTTGATTTGGATAATTGGTTTGATCTAGAAGAAGACGAAGAATTAGACTACAATTATGAAGAAAATTCACATGAAGAACTCATTATTTGCAGTTGTTGTACAAGATGATAAATTTATTGCAAGGAAGCCAAGAAAAATGAGACCAAAAACTGCGAGACGACAACAGAAACATCATAAAAATGTTTGAAATGAAAATTAGATTCAAATTTATTTTGTCTTCATCTGAAAAACTGGTGCCCGGGAATTCAAACATTTGAAATGAGACTTATTGGCGTGGGCTTGCCCCTTTAAATGGTTTTATTTATTCATTTTCTTCCTCTTTGATCTCTTTTATACAGTCGAACCTTGTTATAACGGCACCCTTAGGGGACCAACTGGAAGTGCTGTTATGTCGTGGGTGCTGTTATATCAACGTGTCGTTGTATCCTTGTCCTGATATATTCTTAATGGCCTAGATCCGCTCTTAATGCTCCTGAACTACGGTTATCAGTGGATTTTCATCTCTTATGGTCCTTATCTCCATTCAATGTTCTATATCTACCCTCAATGGCCCTGGTCCACCTTCAACGGTCCTGATGCAACCTCAATGGATCTAATTTCTCGTTATAGCTTTTGAATGTTTTCTTGGATTATTTGAGTGTCCAGTACGTGGAAAAAATTCCGTTGTCAAGATTACCTGAATTTTTAATATTTTAAATAACCATGAGTTAGATAAAATATCTAAAATTTGGATATTTTTGATCACTGAAAAAAGTTTTCAGGTTGTGGACACACAGACAAACCAGGGGGACATCCGCTTAAGTCAGATAATGTCACTACAAATTAAGTTCAGTCGTAGATTGATTAAACCAAGCGGATATCTAGTTGTTGCAAAATTTACCAGACACATGAAGTGTGGATTTAAAAAAATTATCGTCTGGTCATACTGGTAAATCAGAAATTAAATAACAATCAAGTCATAATTATCAATATGCCACTTCAACCGAAGCGGAAAAGCGGCCACATACAGCAAGAAAAATTCCATTTTTACCATACCCTGTTACCTCAGAGTTTTGGGTACATGAAAATTTTGTGCCGACAATTTTTGTGCCAATTTATAATTTGCTTTCTATTATTCATGATCAAATTAATACAAATCAAACCATCAATCAGAATAATCAAACAATTTTATTTCGGTATACATTCAAACAATCAATAACAACAATAAACATAGTAAATTCAATCAAACTCCATATCCAACCTATCGTCTGGTTCGGCTTCTACTTCATTTGGCTCTACATAAGGCCCTTGTGCTATGCGGAAGTTGTTCGCGACACTGCCCAAATACTCGAACGGAACTACCAACTGCCAATTTGTTGCTGCTTTCACGATTTGTTTCTTCATCCTGTCATCCGCTTTTCTGTACTTCAGTCACTGGAGGATTCCTTTCGAGAGACATATCCGCATAAACGCCATCAATTCCTCGTTGGACCAGCTAAATCAAAAATAACCAACTATAACAAGGACGAAGATAGTACCTTCATTGACTTGATAAACTTCCAGAGTGTCGGATGAGCCTCGTAAGCCTAAGCCTAAGCCAAAATCCCTTGTAAATTTCGCTCCCCACTTCTGGAAGCTAACAAAAGTTTTAGGAATGGCTAACAAAAATTGTAGGAATTGTTTTAGAAATCAAAAGAAAGGAAAAGTCCATGTGTCAGTTATGAAAAAGCATGATAGAGGTATCGAGGTGTTTTTAGAACCTTGACTTTTAGGCGTGGTAGCATGGACGTAGCCAGTGTTGTGGTAGCCGTGGGGTTAACGACCCTTTAGCACTCTCCATTCTTTTTTTGAAAAACACTGTAAAATAAAAACAGTGTAAAAAGCAAAAACGGTGCAGGTAAAATAATAAAAAAACTTAAGCCTAAGCTTAAGCGCCAAGAAAACCTGAAAATCACAAATAGAAGCTTCTTCAAAGAGCGTTTCGTTGGTAAAAAAATAAATAGAAATAAAGCCCATCACTGACTACATCCTGAGACATCCTCAGACATCCTCGACCCACTCGTGAAATCTTCTCAGTTAACTCTGCGATTGTTACTACAAGGCGTATTAAAAATTCTGATTTGTGATTTTGTTTAAAAAAACGATTTTCGCCAATCTTTTTTAAAATTCTGGTTTTCGGCCAGATTCCGTTTTTTTTTTCATTTCACCTAAATCCTGTTTCAGTTGACTTTAAAAATCCGGTCTCATTTCCGCACGGTACCCCAACGCTGCAACACTACTTCTATCATTTATTGGCATGTCGAAATGCTTTTTTTAGTGCTAAAAATTTTTTTTGTTGAAAATGTATTTGTTTTAATTTTTTTATTATCATTCCTGACATAAACGTAAACACTTAATTCAGGCAATAAAATGTTTTCTAAGATTTGAAACCAGTGTTATTGAATAAAACACATATTGCATCTTCTTATCCACCAAACATGATGAAACTGCGCTCCATATTTGGAGCAAGGGGCACTAATAGCCATCAACCAGTGCCCACCAATGACAACACCCATCGCCAGCGTCGTGACAACCATTCTCCAGCTCCAGCTATCCGAACAGGCTTAAGCGCAGATAGTGTAGTGGCCGCTGGTCCTCAAGATCAATTGTTGATAGCTTCAGCTCCAGCTGGTCGCAAAGTGTCTATTTTGGGAGTAGAGGTAGTGGACAGAGGACAATGGAGCTCCCCACTCGACTTTTTGATGAGCATGATCGCTTATGCTGTGGGTTTGGGTGAGTGGCACGCTAGCTAAAAAATAACAATCATAAAAATAAAAATTTGAAGGGAATGTGTGGCGATTTCCATACCTTTGCTACAAAAACGGCGGAGGTAAAATTCATTATAATGACATTTGTTAAACTTGCTGTCGCAAAAAGTTCCAGGACAAACTTTTAACACTTTTTTATTACAAAATTTGTAAAAAATCAAACTACACACTTTATTATGTTTACAGTGCGTAGCATAATTCTTACTTTTTAAATGATATAAAAAACTTTCCTGGATGGTTTTAGAAAAGTCAGCAATTTACTCTAACCACTTGTGAGGTCTTTTTGAGAAGTTGACAAGCACTTTCATCACTTTAAGTGATTAAAATTTCGTCAAAGTGTTAAGCACTGAAAAACTGTAAAAAAAACTACGCAAAGCGCAGTTTGGTAGCTACAAAACCCATTTTACAGAATAATTTTTGATAATCTGAGTGTTGAGTTATAGCCTCTTGGACAGAATCAATTTCTTCAGAAAATGACCAAAATCCAAAAAAATGGAAAAACTTGGATTTGGTCATTTTTTAAGAATTTTTTGCCAAAAAGCCATATCTCAACACTCACATTTTCGAAATAATTATGTGAAATTTGCTTTCTAGCTTCTTAACTGTGCTACAATATAGTGCTAAGATGTTATTGTAACGCTAGATACTGAATAAAACTTTTGACCAGTTCAAGTGATGAGATTGTTTGTCAACTTCTTAAAATGCCTCGCACGTGTTTGGACCCAAATACTGACTTTTCTAAAGTAATCCTTGCAAGTTTTTTTATTCTTTGAAAGAGGAAGAGTTACGCTACAAAACTGTTTATTTGGATTTTTCATATAAAATAAATTTTGTTATTAGAAATGAAGTTTGTCTCGTATTTTTCGGTTACAATACTTTCATTGATTACAAATGAGGTCTAGGCTCGTTCCTGGTCGTCTATGCCCTATTCTTTGTGCTCGGTGCTGTGCCTATCTTTATTATGGAAGTTACTGTGGGGCAATACCTTCAAAGAGGGGCAATATTTTTTGTTTAAAATTTACAAAAAAAAACATCTAAAACTATTATATTTTAGGCGATGGAGATGTGGAAAATGTGTCCAATATTTAGAGGAGTGGGCATAGGAAATGTGGTTATAGCATTTATGTGCATAGCCTACTTCTGTGTGATCATTTCTTGGGCAGTGTTTTACATGATTGCTTCATTTAATTCTGTATTCCCCTGGGAGACTTGCTCCAACTACTGGAACACACCCCAATGTGTGACTGGCAAAGAGCAAACTTTTGCATTATCCAGAATTGTAGCCAATCTGAGTCGGTATGGTCTGCAAACAGAAACTTCTGTGGAACAGTTCTGGGAGTAAGCCTAAAATTTGAAATGATTAAATAACTAAATTTGTTTCAGACGTCGAGTTCTCCAACAAACTGACTCTATAGCTGACTTTGGAGGCATACAATGGGAACTCTTTTTTATTATGATGGCATCTTGGGTGGTGGTCTACTTTGCTTTGTGGAAGGGAATCACACAAGCTAGAAAGGTAGGTCATATTTGAAGATTTAAAGTCTAACTCTCCCCAATTCACGTACCTCCGGAAAAGGCTGTCAAAGAAAGTGAACTTAAAGCCGAACTTAATAAGAAATACGTCTATGTTTAAGAAGTATATAACAAACTAAGTACGCTTTATCTAAATTGGAAAAGAGACATAGTTTTTTTTCAATAGGGAAGTGGCAGCTTGTAGGAGGACGATTAAAGGAAACTAATTGAAATGCTTTGCATATACTCAGCTGCTAGAAAGCGTAAGTCTAAAGCGTCACCTAAGCAAAAATAACACACCTAAAAAGAACTTAACCTCCCAAAGCAAAAAAGTGCCTTTAAGTGATTTCTAGGTTGTGCTGAAAAGTGTATTCCCAATATTTTTTGTTGCTTTTTTGTTAAAAACAGTTCAAACAACCTTAGGACACTATTTTGACCATTTTAAGCGAGAGGAATCCTATAATTCAGCCTAGACTCTTCCGAATCCTTTTACACTCAAGCTGTTGAATTTGTCCTTATTGAGAGCACGACTTATAAGGTTGGGACCAGATATTGCTGTCTTTTTTCGAGCGTTAAGTTTTTTTCGTAAACGAACTAAACGAAAAAAAGTTGTCCTTGTTGGGAACGTATCCTTATTCGGGGCCTGTAGAGCTATTGTTTTTATGAAGACTCGAATGCATACACCTAAGTAATGCACGCATGGGATACACCTATAGTACCATTGTATCAATAAAATACTTTATAGAAGCCAAAAAAATTTAGTTTGTTTACTTCTGTGCCCTATTTCCTTACTGCTTGTTGATTGTGCTCTTAATTCGTGGTTTGACCCTTCCTGGTGCTATGACTGGAATCTCCTACTATCTCACCCCTAATTTGACCAAACTAACGGAGGCTACGGTCTGGAAGGATGCTGGCACTCAGGTACATCTTACAGCACTTCTTCAAAAAATATATGGTATATTTAGGTATTCTACTCGTATGGTGTGGGCTTTGGAACTCTAATAGCCCTCGGCTCCCACAACAAGTTCAACCACAATTGCTATAGGTAGAAGTAATGACATAAAATATATAGATTATGCTTGTATTTCAGAGACGCCTTCATAATGTGCGGCATCAATGGAAGTACAAGTATTTTGGCTGGTATCTACTAATTAGTCATGTGATAGATTTGGCTTGCAATTTGTGTTTAGGATTCGCCATCTTCTCAATCTTGGGCTACATGTCAGTAGTGGTAATATAATTTTGGCTCTCGTTTTAATTTACTTATGTTGTTATATTGTTACCTTCAGGCCAACAAACATATCTCAGAAATTGTGAAACCAGGTAATTTCTTAGTTTTAACATTATTTTTAAATCATGTTTTCAAGGTGTGGGATTAGCCTTTCTGGCCTACCCTGAAGTGGCCAGCAACCTGCCTTTCAAACAGTTCTGGGCTTTTCTCTTTTTTCTGATGATAACTATTCTGGGCCTAGACAGTCAGGTAACTCAAACTTAGGAAAAGACAACCCCAGAATACAAAAATTTGGTAGGTTTGCATGATGGAAGGCCTGTTCACAGCTCTGGAAGACACCTTCCCGACACTGCTCAGAAAATACAAAAAGATCTCCCTGTTTGTCACCTGCTGCATATTCTTCATAATTGGAATACCCATGGTCAGCTATGTGAGTTTAGGCCAATTTAGAGGTGCTAAGTCGATAAAATGATATATTTGAAGGCTGGTGCACACTGGTTGACTTTGGTGGATGGATATGGTGCAAGGTAATAAATTGGACAACAATGTTAGAAAGGATTAAAAAGTACACTTTAGTGGATATGCCCTGCTGTTTGTGGTGTTTTTTGAAGTCGTGGGACTAGCTTGGGGATTTGGTAGTTTTTGCTCAATATTTAAAAAAATAGCATCCGAAATATGAAAAAGGAAAAAACACAGTATTTTCTTACACAATAAATTATTAGGAGCCCACCGCGTGCGGGAAGCTCTCAAAGAGATGCTTGGCTTTTACCCTAGTCCAATTATGACCATTTTCTGGAAGTATACTGCCCCTCTGGTCACATTTGTAAGCAATCATACAAAAACTCTAAATTTAGACTATAAATTCAGGTATTGTTTGTGTTCTGTATAGTGATGTATCAGCCCCTGCAGTATCCTAATGGCGAAAATTTCCCTCTTTGGGCAGAATTGTTTGGCTTTTGTTTGTCCTCCTGCTCCATGATCGCCATCCCTGTATATGGCCTTTACTATTTGTTCTGCAAAAAAAATGTGGATAATCTCTCCCTCAAGCAGGTAGATTTGTTCAACGTGTGTTCAAAAAGGGCGTATGAACTGAAAATTTCGAGCAGTGTCGGATTTACTAGTCTATTCATTTGACTGTCTACAGCGAAAAATTACACACTCCATGTCAGCTATTGAAATGCAGTTGGCGTTCGATATAAGACACCCCCAGAGACCGGACCCAGGTGTATTTTATACCGAGCTATATCTTACATTGGGTGTAGCTTGTATCGAGCGCCGACGTTTTTAAATTAGAGAAGTGTCAGCTTAAGGAGGTTTGACTGTAGCTAAAATTGTGGCCGCATTACACTTTACCGGAAATCCGAAAACGGGGTTTCAAGGGCTCTAAAGTATTTTTTATGGCGTGAAACACGTAGAAAACACGTTTAAAAGTGTGGGAAAGCCATTTTTCGAAAAAAAAAATTTTTTCGAACCATAGGGTGGTATCATGGTTTTTTAGCAAAAATTTGAAAAATTTGAATTGGCGCCTTTTGAATTTTGAAGGGATTAAGGGCTGTATTGGGAGGGAAAGGGAACAAAAAGGGGTCACTACTGTTTTTTCTATATCAAGATCGAAACGATTTTTATGATGAATGTGCTTTTAACAAATAAACGTCTATTTTAAGGCTGCTCAACCATGTTTCTCAACAAGGGCCGTGGCAAAAAGACACTCTATATGCATTTTATGGTCAAGAGTACTTCTCGGAATCATGTCTAAGGTAAGTGAGTGCGCGCATCTCTAACTCTCAAGTCCCCTGCGCCCCCAGGGGCCCCTTCGGGGGCGCAGGGGACTTGGGGGCTTGGAGTTGAGATGAGCACACCCACATACCTTAGACACAAATCACTCAAAAGTGACTCTGGATGCATAAAAAAGCATGCATACCAGAGTTTATTTATGGGGTAGGCCCCAGTATTCAAAACTATGTTCAACATCTTCTTGTTAGTGGGCCCTGTGTGATTAGTGGCGCCTTTTATTTCCTTTCCCTCCCAATGCAGACCTTTATCCCTTCAAAATTCAAAAGGCGCCAATTCAAATTTTTCAAATTTTGGTTAAAAAACAATGATACCCCCCTTTGGTTTGATAAAAATTTTTTTCGAAAAATGGCTTTCCCACACTTTTAAACGAGTTTTCTACGTGTTTCACGCCATAAAAAATACTTTAGAGCACTTGAAACACCGTTTTCGGATTTCCGGTAAATTGTAGTTTAGCCAAAATTGTGAATATTATTCTACTCTGATAGTTATTATTAAATATTATTGCTTTAAAAAAACTAATATTTAGCGGTTCCAAAAAGGAGTTCACCCTCCGCACAATCTTCATGTCGGCAGCGCTTCCAAGAGCTTTGGTGGTGCCGAAGAAGAAGAAATGCAGTTTATAGACAGCACTAAGAAAAACAAGAACAATAAAAGAGCCAAAAGAAGTAATAATAATAATTAAATAGTTACATATCACTTGCCTCAACTCCAATAATACTCATTGTCTATAACATCGCATGTAATAGTTGAATAAATTTTAGCTTGTTTTGATCTGGTAATAAATCGTGTAAAAATGGTGCTATGTATAAATAAATTGTTAAAACAAAGCAAAAACGCCTTAGAAGCAAACTAAGACATAGCCCGGAGACATCCTGTGAACTTATGCAAATATGCAATGCTACAAAAACATTTTTGACATATAAATATTCCTTTTTTTTGTTAACTATGGTTAATTTATTAGTTCTTCATTAACTGCACAAAAAATAATATAAATTAATCAGAACTAATCATAATTGACCACAATTCGAGTTGTTTTAATCTGCTGTCTGTGAGAAGCAATACAAGAAGACAAAGCTTCTGAAGTAGTATTATAGCAAGGTTGTAAAAGCAATATGTTCATCATTTCAAACGACGGCTGCTTAGCCGAGTTACAAATGTGCAAGCAATCAACTCTAAAAACAAATATAAGGGCTAGTTGTAATATGTACACCTACTACTAAATATTTTGCCTTTGTTCCCCTGTTTTTGTAATAGCCCGGAATTGTCGAGCCCAGCTCGTGTTGGTGGATAGATGTTGGCGGCAAAAGTCCATTCAAAAATTCAATCTTTTTGCAATAAAAAATCAGTGTGCTTCTCTATTCACTTTATTTTTTATCATGCTTCTAGAAATTTATGTGAAATTTTTGTGTAATTTTGTGTAATTTTGTGTAGTTTTGTGTGCTAGCAAAATAGTTTTCTCATTCTATACTTTTCCTATTCAGATAAACGGTAGATTGTGCTCTACTTTTGTCTTTTTATTTAAATAAAACAACTATGTCTATCTATTTGAAGCATAAATTTAACTACTTCAGAAATGACACCCCAGCATTCAATGGACCATTGGATCGAAGCTACGTGAAGAAGTGAACAAGGCATAGAAACAAAGCAGCTGATCAGCAACGGCCACGCAAGTGCGTAGAATGCACAGGCTACCTTCTATGACTACTTCCTGGTGACAATCAAAGAATGGCTCTTCCATATTGTGGATGTGTGGATAAGAATCTTCTGTCTATTCTGTCTGGACCTACTATGGAGTGAGACACAAGCTATGGCCATGGGCAGTTGAGAAAGGGCTGCGAAGATCAAACCGTCGACGACAAAACATGCCACAGTGAAGAACTAGAAGATCTTCAGGCAGAGAATGGATTGAAGCCACCCCTTGTGCGACACTTTCTGACCGGACTCCAGTTGGAAGAACAAGCAAGCGTTCTATACTCATTCTATACTTTTCCTATTCAGATAAACGGCAGATTGTGCTCTACTTTTGTCTTTTCATTTGAATAAGACAATTTTGTCTATCTATTTGAAGCACCCAAATTAAACTACATCGAGAAATGACTACCCCAGCTCGACAGGAATCATTAAAATTATGCCCAATATAGTATTGATGACATTATACTTATTTGTGCTCAATAAGCTGGCTCCAGTGAAGGTAGTAAGTTTGATGTTTAAAATCTATAAAGTCTGGTACCTCTGTCAGTTTTCAGTTTTATTATCTGAAGTAATTCTCAACGTCATTTCCTTCCAAAAAGAATCTCCATTAGCTGCACAGGAAAAAGTAAAAGTTAAAATCGGACTTACAATTTATTACTAGGGACTTCAACTTCCTACCTCTATTGGAGCCGCGCTATACAATATACACAGTCATACACATAAATATCTTGGCTGAATTTTTTCTTAAATGGTTTTAAAGAGTACTACTCGTGTCATGTTCACCTTTAATTTTTTCAGAAAATATAATTCTATCACTGAATCTTTACTACTGAAGACAGGAAAAATATTTAATACGGCTGGTAAAAGTTCTGTTTTATAAGTAATTTAAGTTTGACCAACTTACTGGACCCCTTTTTGAGCGCAACATTGTGTGTGGTCTTGGTCTTTGGAGATGCATTTCCAGAAGAACTTGTAAAAGTTCAAATCTCCATAGCCAAAATTGGCAACTGGAAGCATACCACCAGATATGGCTGAACAATTCAGTGGGCTGGATTGTGGTGATTGATCTAGTTTAAAACAACAATCACGCATTTCTTGGTCGTACAGCATTTGGCTGATGATTTCGCGGAGATCTTGGGCCTTTTTGTCGTCATCATTAGTATTTGCTTAAAAAAAAGAAATGAGAGATTAAAAAAAATATTTCGCATTATATTCTTGCAAAATTAACCTGTAAACGCCAAAACGCACAAAATTGCGATCATTAAAGACATGAATGTGTACTTCTTTGTTTAGAAGAATTAAATATTTTTTTAATAAAGTATTTTGTTAATATGTGAAGTAACTTGAAGAATGTTGGGTGAAAACAACTTTCACAACAAATAACAAAAATAAATTAGGGTTATTTATATCCGCTGCCATCGTCTTTTCGAAAAGAAAGTTGCCCATCAATTACATAGTTCGGAAAGAAATTCCACTTTCTAAATTTCAGCAAAATCAATAAACCATTTTGAAATTCCAAATACACATAAAATGCACAAAAACACACATATATTGAAGTTTGAAAAAAGCGACATTCATTATTTTCTTCCATTATTACGATTTTCATCAGGATCCCAGGATGCTATGTTCAAAAAAAACGGTCCGACAGACAATAATCCGAAATTGCATGGTAAAAAAGCATGTCGTAAGTTGCAATTTCTTCTATTTGATTTTGTAAAGTGCGGGGTCCTTATGAGACCATGTTTTTTCTTTACCAATAAGTATGTATAAAATAAACTGACTCAGAATTCCTTCCTCTTTCAAATGAACCTAAAACTATTAATTTCGAAAAAAAAGAATAAAAGTTCATAATTGATTTTTTTTAATTAGCCGCCTTTAGAGTGCCAATGCAAAAATTAACAACTTTAAAAAAGTTAATGAGATAATTGTAAATTGTTAACTTTGGAATAGTTATCAAGGCAATTACATACGATTAAGTGTAAAATAGCATATCAAAAAATTGACAAAAGTTACACGAAAATTGGCAATTGGCAACAATACAAAAGCTAAAAAGACAATTGTTAATAGATAACTACAGTGCACTTAATAAAGCAATTGAGTGAGATTAAATAAAAATAGCTTATCAGAAAATTGACAACGGTATATACAAACTGCACTAAACCACCACCTAACCTGCACAAACCACTGCACAAAAGTTAATTAGACAATAGTTAATGGGTAACTATGAAATAGTTTACAACGCCATTGCGTGAGATTGACTGTAAAATAGTGAATCAAACAATTGACAACGGTTATACGAAAATTAAAAACTGTACGAAAGCTAAAAAGATACTTGTCAATTGTTAACTGAACAGTTAACAAGGCAATTGCATAAGGGGCACACCCCGAAAAGGATATAAAATATTTTTTTTGAAAGAATCGATTAGGAAAAAGGTCATTTGAGAAAAAAATTAAATAAGAAAAGGAATTGTTTCGGGAAAAATTATTTATGGGTGAAAATAAGTTAATAAGGTTAAGGTTAACTATACAATAGCGAACCAGACAATTGACAACAGTTAAGCGGGTTTTACAATGTGCCAGTGTCAGCAGTCTGACACTCGTGCTGAGACTGACACTCGCACTGACACCTGTTCACAATGCAATTTAGAGTCGGCACTGAAATTTGACACTGAGTAGGACACTCAGTCTGACACTCCTGCCGACACTGACACCGACCCTAGCAGAGCTGCGCTTACAAAGCTTTTTTTGGCTCTAGGTCAATCGATCTATGGTCAGTTCACCCTCCTTCCCGCAAAATTCCTTTTCGTAAATTTTTTTAATTAAGGGTTTCAGTCAATATTTGTTCCAAATTATCTCAATTTTCTTTTCTCTGTGTATTCCCTAGTTTGGTTTTCCGTTTTATAGCTCTAGATTTGTTGATATGTGCTTTTTCATGGAGAATGGCGTCGATGCTTCATGTGAACAGTGCAAATTTCGTTCCCAAGGGACCTGTGCCGCGGGCATTGCCAGTAATAATTTTTGTTTTGAGAGTCGTTTTCCATGTGTAAGCTCTCGGTTTAGAATCTGGGATCAGCTCTTCTAAATTTCCCAAAAGTGGACACCCTTGTTCATGCGACGAAAGTTGACGGCAAGCAGATTGAAGTTTCACCTTAAATCGTATTCGAAAAGGATTCTTTTATGCTCAACAATATCAGTGAATACAATATTCCGAGCAAGGTATATTTTGCTTATCTTGCTTCACTTTGTAATAGATAGGGTTGGCCGGTAACCGACATTTTCGGTTTCGGTTACCCGAACCAAAACAGGAAACCGAAATATTTGGTTAGACTGGTTTGGCTGATGTCCAGAAGGCAATTCGAACCGATCAGAAGGGGCTTGTAATTTTTGCTGGCAACGTCATTCCGATTGTGAGTCCATTATCATACAGCTTATTCGTGCTCAATTTTAATTTTTAGGGTGTGTATTGTGAGGTTTATCTTTTGCTGTTGAGATAAGGGATAACCACTTTATTTGATGTTTCTGTGCATCTACCGGCTTTGTGCGAGGAAGAGGACCTTCCATACATCTATGCACCATCTCGTAGGTTATTTTGGAATTCGCTGGCTAACAGTTTGAACTTCATTTTAGGTGAACAGTTGGGACTAGCTTGCGGACACAAACGGCCTGCTATCGGATTGCTTGTGAAGAAAAATAGGGTTACCCGCGCTCTATACCACGATGTTTGTGCTTCCATTCAGTCCTATGTGCTTGAGGCTGCATCCAGTAAAGTAAAGTAACAGTTAGAATCTCATTCTTCGTCGTTATCTCAGTTGTATATCCCGTATACATTTTGCGAATGAGGATTCTCTACTAGGGATGTGTCTGAGATTACTGTCATGTGCTTTTGTAAAAGGTACCTACAGGATAGGTTAAATAATTTTTCATCTGATTGTATCATCATCCGGAATTACGGAGAATACTTTTCTATGTAGACAGAATTCTCCAAATTATTATCGGAGGATTTCCCTATTTTAGATAGAGTAAATTTGGATAGAGTAAATTGATTTCTAATTACTTTTAGTTAAATCTAAAATATTGGATTCTGGAGGATGATACCTTTTTAAAGAAGGCATTAAAAAGAGGTACAAGGTGGTTCTACTATACAACCTGAGGCCTAATGATGAGAGTCCTAATTGTAAAGAATACCAGTTGGATATATAAATCCAGTTCGAAACTAACTGGATGACCACCTGGATAATTTAGGTGACAACCTAGACTCACCACAACCTGGACACTACCACGCACTCATTAAAACCCTTGAGGCTACCATGATAAAGAAGAAACATGGTCATTTAAAAGATTTGTCAAACTAACTTTAAAAAACTAACACGAAAATTTCTTTTATTAAAAATCATTTATAATTTGATTTACACATATCTACATCTGTAAAGGTACACAAAAGACCATATATACAGAGACTATACAACTTATTTGCTTACAAAATATACATTTTTACAACAAAAAATACATGCTATTATAGTACAACTTTATATCATGTTAGGTTATCTGGACAACAAAGAAATATCTTTTTTAGGCTCACAAAAGGCGGGTAGAATTATATTGTCTGTGGTTGTGTTACCAATAATAGAATCCTGGACATGCAATATGCACTTCTCAAAATATAGGTCTACAGGGTGGGCATATTGACTAGTCCAGTCCCTCTCGAATATCCGCTTTATTTTATGGATTACAGATGATGAGGAGCTATTTTCCTTGATCACTATAGCAGCTCCAGTGCTTTTGTCATCAAAGTAGTCGCCTGACCAATTGGAAGTTCCTGCCAATATTTAATATTACTTCAAGCAATGTAGAAAGTGCCCGCCACTTAAGATAAAATTGGCCTTTAGAAGATAAAAATACAACAACCACGGGGCTTCAATTCATTGGCATTAGGGTATTTTGGCGCGAAAACAATTATGCTTCATTTTACTTTTTTACAGTTTTGTGATGGTTCTAAATATTGAATTGCAATTGAGTTTTTTTTATATATTTTTCTGCAACATTTGGACACAAAAGATTGCCCGTTTTACGGGCTTTCGAATAAGTGGTCACTTGTCAGTGGCAAATAAAATTTTTCCGGTTCTTATGCTGATTGTTCTAAAAAATGGATTTTATCATATGCTTTGTTGGCTCAAAAACCCGTATACCTTATTTCCTCTAATAAGCGCCCTCCCCAAAATCGGGAATTTCTTAAATTCATTCTCGCCTTTTATACTAAGTTTTTTTTTTCGAACGCAACGTATGTTATATACCAAAATGTAGCTGGGAATCTGCGCTACAATTTGGTATATAACATATGTTGCGTTCAAAACCAAAAAATCGGGTAAAAAAGTCGAAGAATAAATTTGGGGAGGGCGCTTATTAGAGAAAATACGGTAACTTTGATAATTGCAATACAATTTTCATAACAGACACGATAGATTGAAAAAGCGTGAATTTATACTCTAGAAAATGCCCAGACCAAGTGGAGAACATGTTGATTTTATGCAAGATGCTTTTCGCAAGACGTTTTTTTTGCAAGACGTTTTTCACGGTGCTTTTCGCAAGTCATTTAAAAGTTTGATTACTTACTGGAAAGTTTTTTTTTCATTTTTACCTATAATAGTTCATCAAAAACATGGCAAAGGGATATCTGAAAGTATCTTCTTTTTTCTGTCTTCTGTCTGTTGTGTCGCAATAAAAAACGGTAAGTTTTCTTTCGATATCACCTCACCTTCATCTCAGATTCCCTAAGGTACAATTCTAGTAAATAAATTTGACTTTATTTACTCCGAACACGTACGGAAATTAAGGCAAAAACAAAAGGTTCAAGCGATGACGCTCCGTTAAACGCAAAAATGATTTGATTCGTTAGATCCGGGAGATTAAACAACCTTTAAAAGTCCCTTGTAGGGGTTGCGTTTCCGCCCATATGACCGACTTTCATATTAATTTCCCAGTCAGTGAAAAACTGGCCAATTTTTTTTTGTGATGACCTCATATTTGAATTGCTATTTTTGTCTCGAGCGGAAATATATTGTGCTGTGGCTGTGTTTCAGCTTCTATGACAGGGAACGTAATTGTACTTTTTAAAAAGATTTGTTCTTTTTTCAGGACCTCAATTTTTTTTTATTTTTAAAATTTTTAGTCAAAATATTTGTTTTTCGCTTTGAAATAGCAAAAACTGTATAAAATGGCATTTTTGACGAAAAATGACCAAATTGTACTTTTTTTGACGAAATGTACTTTTTTCGAAATTTTGTGTTACGTACCCTGTTCTATGAGTTATTGTTCGTGTTGCGTTATTGTATAGTCTGTTCTGTTATGAATTATAAATCTATTCTTATTTTCGGTATTGTCACTAGGTTACTACAATCTATCTACCTATTACCGATACACAAAATTTGGCGCAGTCGCATAAAATATGGAACCTACAGGTGCTCAGAAAATTCTGGAACAGAATGCGCAATTGATTAGATTATTATCCGAACATAAAATCCCGCTGGCGCTGAGGCGCAGGTTAGTTCACTTTCAGGTGCAACCGAAATGCTCGTGTCTTCTCTCAACTCTCGACTGGCTGATTTCCGATACGCCCCGGAGGACGTTGATACATTCGATAGTTGGTAGCTCCGCTATGGCTCGATTATTTCTGAAGATGGCAAGGACTTAAGTGATGGTGCGAAAGTAAAACTACATGTGGGTAAGCTGCAACCGAGTGAGTTCCAACGTTTTTCTGAATCCGTGAAACCCAAGGGCCCGTATGAACTATCTCTTGCTGTTACCATCAGTCAGCTGCAGAAACTTCTTGCTCAAACTAAGAGCCTTTTTATGAAGCGATATGAATGTTTACAACTACCAAGCAAAAGGTTGGTCAGGGCATCCTTGAGTTTGGAGTGGAGGTTAATAGTGGCTGTGAAAAAGCTGCTCCCCTATCGAAAAAAAGCTCTGAAATGTCTTGTATTTATTTCTGGGTTACATTCCGAATTTCATGTGCTCTGAATTAAATGTCTCCAAAAAGACGAACTTGCTGAAACAGAAAATGGAGATCCTAAACTAGAAGATATTGTAGACAATAGCAAGAAGCATCTAGCTCTAAAGGAGAATGTAAAACAACTACAGAAGCAATTTAATCACATGTCTACGAACGTTGTCAGTCCCTACAGACCTGCTGAATATCGTTTGATTTAAATGTTTATAAAGGGTTCTGACCAAGCAAAGGGATGAACCCTAGAAACAATCAAAAAATTTAAAGTATGAAATATAAATTTTAAAAAACCAATGGTCGATTTAAAATATTGCTCCAAAATCTCTGGCATTTTGTTCGAAGTGAAATGTCAATGAATTCAATTTTTGAAACCCCGCGCAACGTTCATGATTATTCACCTATAATCAGTGTATCATCGGTCACCAAGAACTTTTTGTGCGTCCTCCTGTCCCTTTTGACTACACTTTGGACGCCTGGCGGGCTCGGCACTTTGAATATTTTCTGCAATCCTATCCAGTTATATAATCGA
The DNA here is from genome assembly GCA_029231635.1 of Ditylenchus weischeri. Classification (NCBI taxonomy): domain Eukaryota; kingdom Metazoa; phylum Nematoda; class Chromadorea; order Rhabditida; family Anguinidae; genus Ditylenchus; species Ditylenchus weischeri. The sequence continues at coordinate 99,479 of JAMRYI010000162.1, read as the reverse complement.
TAATTTACAACTTCAGTTCTAAAAACCCACAATATCCACTGATCCAGCAGCTCCAGTGATGGATTGCATGGACTTTAGAAACCTTAAGCCCATTTCTGGGTAGTGCAAAGCGGCGCAGATCATTTTGACTTGGACTCCACGCATTACTGCTGCTCTGATGGCATTGTCAATAAGTGGCCAAAACCTATTTATTTGCAAAATATATAAAAAAATTTCGAAAAAACATGTCTTACTGCTTTTGCTGACGATACAAGAACATAGGAAAGTAGTCCATGACGTGGATGTAGGCAAAAGTCTTGGCTGAGTTCAGGCTACTTACAATGGAGTCCAGATCCCAGGCACGATCCTGGCTGTTCATGTAGCATGGTGAGGACTGCAGAATAATAATTAAAAGTTAATGTTTAAAAACTCAAATTTAAAAATTAGCTCACAGCCAAATACACATCTGAACTCATGCCTTCAAACCTCAAATTCAGCGGTTTCTCTGCACTGAACCTAACAGAAGACTCCTGGTGACTGCTTTTTGGTGACTGCTCTTTTAACAACACATCTAGCTGAGAAACATTCTCAGCCTCCGCCGCCTTCCAGTACACCTCAAATACCGAGCTGAGGTCTTGGGCTAAGCATGGACAATCAGTGACTAATACCCCTTGTTCCATTTTCTGATTCAGGGATCTCCAGTCTAAATTAGCTGATCCCAAATAAAAATCCTTGTTATCAGCCAAGATGAACTTGGTGTGCATAGTTCCACTCCCAAATATTTTTTGTAGGTTTAAAGTTCGTTGGCTGAGTGCTCCAAGTTGCTGCAAGGATCTGCCGTCTTCATTGTCACCTTTGTCTTTGGAAGGCCCATTTTCGACCATTCGAATGGCTAGTTTGCGTTTGAGACCGGCGTTCAGCAAAACTTCATACACTTGTTCTCCCTAAATTGTAGGTCGATTGCAGATGGTTTTTAGCTTTACAAGGGGCAATGACCTGTTCTGAATACTTTTGGCTTGTAGATCCAAAAACATGTTTGCCTCTAAGACTTGATTTGTAAGCAGCTATGGACAGGCTGTGTTTGGCTTCTGCAAATATTAATTAGATAATTTATAGTTTTTATAAGATCACTATTTTAAAGATACTAAAATTAGCAAGCAAAGTTGACAATTGTTTCGAAGAATCGGAAATAAAAACAGGGGATAGATTTCTCTTAAATCTTAAAAGCCAAAAATTCAACATGTTAGCAAGGTCAACAAAAGTCCAAATTTTACTAACAAGAAAACATATGGTAGTGTCCGTGAGCTATTGGGAGACCCAATATACCATTCGATAGCATTTTTAAAATCATTATTGGACATGAACATCCATTTTTCCCATGGGCTAATATTTTTCGTGAAAAACGCGTTTGAAAAAATAAAAAGTTGAGCCTAAACTATATATGCTTAACAATTTCATAATCAAATATGTCTTGAATGACAGTATCCCAAGTGCACCCCTCCCCCCTCGAAAAACTGTTTGTACTTTTAAATAAAAGTACCCATTTTCAGCTGAAAATTTTTATTCTGAGGCACCCCACCCCGAAAATTCCTCAGCAATTCGAATCATAAAACAGAATTTAAAAAAAAATACTTGGTCGCTGAGATATGACCTTATGTTGGAGTAAAGTTAAATGGTCATTTTTTAAAATATTTACACTCCAACTTTAGGTCATATCTCAGCGACTAAGTATTTTTTTCATATTCTGCTTTATGATTCGGATTGCTGAGGAATTTTCGCCTACTGGGGTGCCTCGAAATGAAAATTTTCAGCTGAAAATGGGTATTTTTATTTAAAAGTACAAAAAAAATCGAGGGGGGAGGGGGTGTGCACTTGGGTTTTCACGGTCTTGGATGGCCTAGTGGATAGTGGCGGTTGTAGAGGTGAGGCTCTCGAGTTCGATTCTCAGCCTGTGATTTTTGTTTTTTATGTAATTTTTTTGTTGTTTTTTTGCGTTGTGATCAGTGTTTCCATGATGTGGTTTTTTCCCACTTGATGTGATTTTGATGTGGTGTGTCACGAAAAAATTTCACTTGATGTGATTTTGATGTGATGTGTCACAATAATTTTTCACTTGATGTGACTTTGATGTGATGTATCACAAAAATTTTTCACTTGATGTGATGTATCACAAAAATTTTCACTTGATGTGATTTTGATGTGATGTGTCACGAAAAAATTTCACTTGATGTGATTTTGATGTGATGTGTCACGAAAAAATTTCACTTGATGTGATTTTGATGTGATGTGTCACGAAAAAATTTCACTTGATGTGATTTTGATGTGATGTGTCACGAAAAAATTTCACTTGATGTGATTTTGATGTGATGTGTCACGAAAAAATTTCACTTGATGTGATTTTGATGTGGTGTGTCACGAAAAAATTTCACTTGATGTGATTTTGATGTGGTGTGTCACGAAAAAATTTCACTTGATGTGATTTTGATGTGATGTGTCACAATAATTTTTCACTTGATGTGACTTTGATGTGATGTATCACAAAAATTTTTCACTTGATGTGATTATGATGGCATGCATCACATCAAAATCACATCAAATCAAGTGCTCAAATGGAAACACTGGTTGTGATGCTTTTTAATGTAGTCTTAAGTTTCAAATATATTTTTGCATGAAATTAAATTAAGGTAGGTAATGGAAAATTCAAAATTCAATTACTATGATGATAGTTGCTAATGAAAATATGTAAAGCACAATGATAACTCACAGTGAGCGTATTTGATAACCCCATCGTTTATCTTTTCGCACACTTCTGCCTTATTTTCAAAGCGATATTGAATTCGATTAAAAAATCCCTCCCGGATTAAACCACCGTCAGGAAAATCACATTTGATCACATTTTCTCGAAAAATATTAGCCGATGGGAAAAACAGATGTTCATGTCAAATAATGACTTTGAAAATGCTATTGAATGGTATATTAGAATTCCCAATAGCTCACGGATACTATCATATGTTCCCTTGTAAGATTCATGTTAGTTTTTCTAACTTAGTAGATATAGTTTCGATTTACCTTTTATTAATTTCATCCAGGCCTCAAAAGTGGACATTGCAATGGGTGCTTCATTAAAAGTCAAATTCTGGGGAATACTTTCCACTAGCTCTATCCTTAACATGTATATAATATATTAGCTAAGTCTCAACTTTTGCATATCTACCTGCAAGTCTGGGCGCAACTCTTTGGTAGTTGGGATTGGTGCTTTACTAAAGGGGTATGCAATAATACTTCTTGCCTCATATTCCTCGACTGTTGAAAACTGACCAGGGTTAAGGCGGCGCTAATTACTAAGATTCCCACAAAAATCTGACCACAAATGAGGTGGTGCACATCGGGGGATATAACTTCTTCTAGAACTTCGTCAGACTTGCTCTTTTTACGTGGCACATTAGAAGAGGTGCTTGGAGATAGGGAATTGGCCAAAGAATTTTGTCGACTCAGTAAAATAGGCTTTTCGTCCATTTCTGAAAAATTTTTTGGTAAAATGTGTACAGATTTACAAATATCTGGAAATTTTTTGATGTTTTCCTAACATTTCTGCAAAAATTGGTTAAAACTCGCATTTTTGACTGACGCAGCAAAATATCTTTCAAGTTCGATTTCACTTATAGACCGGTCACTTTTGAAATTTACGCCTATCACCATTTAGGTTTTTTTAGCAATACTTTGATTTTCCTGATTTTGATTCTATAAGCCAAAATTTTCTAAATATTAGGAGTAGCAGGCATTGTTCATTAAAGAACCAAACTTTTGTATATTTTTCAAAAATGTGGACTTTATACCAAAGTTTGACTATAAATTAATTTTTTTTCTAAGTTTGTAGCAACTTAGCAATATACAAGAGCTTGGTTTTGAAGTGTCAATAGTCCATGCTTTTGTAAATTACGAAAAACCCAGAAATATAATACAGCTCAAATTACAACGCTGTTAGGTTTTCTTCTTTATTCGCAACTACCAAGCAAGTGATTTTAGGAAAGTATAAAGACGCCCAATCTTATTGTTAAAACAGCAACAACATTTCAACAGTAAAAATGACTAGCAGTATGTACTGGTTTAAGTATTAGTAGCAAAGGGTCAAGTGATCAAATCACTTACGCCCAAATGACGTCTTTTACTGAAGGAGTATACGTCAATAAGTGTGAGGAAAACGGTTGTTTCTGTTGTCTTTTTCTCCTATTTTATTATCAAAGGCTCAGATCAGTAGCAGCAGCAGCAATAGCAGGAGTAGGAATTGACGGTGGTGATCCTTGATTCTTACTTCTAATTACTGCTGCAGGTGTCTAGTCGTGTTAAGAAACACGTGCTCTTAAAACATCATGACCAAATTCTTCCCTTTTTCTTACAGATCCAAAGTTACAGTATTCTTGAACAAAGTTTCTCTTCCTTTTTGTATTTCAAAATGCTACTAAAAAGTAAGGGCTAAAGTTCGGAATCTGTGTGTGCCCAAAAACGTGTTTTGACCACTTTTTCAGTCGTTCAGTCGAAAAAAAATGATTCTTAATTTGATTGCCCTGTACGAAATCTGCAAGGAGCCGGTACGAATGAAGAATTATTAGGATGAGGTGTTGTTGAATGAGTTGTTCAGCCTGGTTGGATTAAGATCTGTATCAAAGTGGGCGTAGAATCTAGCAAGGAAATCGATCGTTTGCTAAAGAGGCCAGCTGCTCGTCGAAGCCGGAGTGCATCGCCAAAGAAGCCAAAGTTGTCTGAAGCCGCGGAAGTCTCGCCACAGGAAAGATCAGGAACGATTAAGCACTATTTCGACACCATTTCAAAGGATGAGCAAGAAGATCTGGATATTCTACTGACTAGGGTTGGTTTTTCTTGGGCCTTCTTGCTTTCGTGGTTACTCAGACTTTAAGGCTTTTGCTACAGGGAACATTCCTTCTCGCTTCCTCGAAAATCCGTTCTTAAAGCAGTTTATCAACAAGCTAAGGCCATCGTATAAGTTGCCGAATCGCGAATACAAGTATCCGAAGGTTCTAATTCCAGCCGAATTCAACCGAGTTCAGAATAGTCTGATAAATGCTTGCAACAAGGTCTGTTCGTTGATGCTTATCTAACTTTATGTTCATGTTTTAGGCGGATTTCCTCGCAATATCGTCAGATGGGTCGACAGACGTCAGAAGTAATTCGATCATCAATGTAGTGGTTTCAAGGCCTTTTCTTTTCAATTCCATCGATGCGACCTCAACCGAAGTGGACGGTCAGATCGAAAGGACGCAGCATACTGGTACGATTTTACCAGTAGTATTAGCTCGATATTGATTGTATTTTTAGGAAAATTTATCGCCGAACTTCTATCGAAGGAAATAATTAAGTTAGGCAAGCAGAAGGTCGTTGCCGTGGTCACTGATCATGCCGCCAACATGAAGAATGCATGGAAAAAGCTTGCTGGAGATGATGATCAATAGGATCCGGAAAAACAGTACATTGGCAAAACGTTCCCTTGGATTCTCTTCGAGGGATGCAAGGCTCATGCAATCGACTTAGCGGCCAAGGATATCTGCGCAAAAAAAACTATTTCGGACTACCTTAAAAGTTGTGTGGAAGTAGCAAAATTCTACAGGTAAAATTGTCTTAAGTTTTTGTTTTGAACTCTTGGTTTCACAAAGAAGACTCCTGAGCTCATCCTTTCAAAAGCGCAGCAGGAGGAGGAAGGTTCGTCGGCAATCCTCCAACTTCCAGTGAAGACTCGTTGGGGAACGTGGGCAAAGCTTGTATCGTCAATTTCTTCTAATCACACTGCTCTTAAGTCTGCCATTTGTGCTCAAGAAGTTCTAAACGATGCGTCGCTTAAGAAAGAAGGAGTGCGTTTGAGAAGACTTCTGTGGGACAGCGAGGACTTTTGGCTGGATGTGAAGGACACTCAGAAGATCCTCAATCCACTGTCAAGTGCAATTGTCGCAATTGAGGGCAATGAAGTTAATTCACGAAGGTAAACATTTTTATTGAGTTTAAATTGCTTCAACTGGTTTTCTTAGATGTTACAAGATTGTCCGTGAGGCCTTTTCCAAGTCTAGATCAGCAGTTGAAGCCAGTGGATTCTTCGACCAAATCAACAATTGTTTAGATTTTGCAAAGCCGCGAAAAATTTGCGAAATCTGATGTCGCGTATCTCTTGGATGTTCTTGAGCCGTCAGACCTAGGACAAGCGCTAACTAATGAAGATAAGCAAAAAGCAATCGAACTCTTGGCGAACAAGTGCCTGAAAAACCCAGTGTTTGCTGGCAAAGAACGACAAGTAGCAAATGAAACTTTTTGTAGAGAATGTAGAATAAAATCTTAATTTAGGTGATGACAGAATGGGCTGAGTGGCTGGCTGGTACAGGCAAACTTGAAAAAAAACATACGTCGCTATGCTTGGGAAGCAGTCGATTCGATGGAAGCGCTCACATGGTGGAAAGCTTTTTTTTTCAGATACGCTCCCCTCCAAAGTCGTCCAGATGCTTCACAACGTGCCAATCACAGCCGCGCCAACAGAAAGGAATTGGTCAATCCGAGGCATAGTGGCGGTGTTATTCGCTGTTATTCCATTATAGTGAGGTTCTTAAACGGCCCCTTGGACCAGCACTATATCCAGAGTCAACTGTATTTTATTCTTTGTTGTCTCAGAGCAGAGTGGTTTTTGGGCGCAGCGACATTTCCAAAGTTGTAATTGTTCTTGGACAATACTCTTTTGTCTAGTTTATACTCGGACACGGACGATTGACTACAAGGGCCGATTGAATACAACAGGCCAATTGACTACAAGTCAACAAAAAGGGACAATTGACTACAGATTTTTTAAATTGCTGCGAAAAAACCCACAAAACTGATTTTGCGTTGTAAAGATTTTTAATTTTTATTCCATTTCTGTCAGTTATTTTTACGCGGGAGTGTATCATCCGTCTTTCGGCCGACTTCTACAGGACTTGAAAAAAATTAAGAGAACGAACGATATCCAATACGAGCAATACTTAGATGGTCCTATGACAAATTACTGTTGATTTTATGGTATTTGTTTCCGTGTTCCATAAAAGTAAATAAATTTTAAATGCGAAAAAAGTTGAAAGATCATTATTACTTTCCTTTTAAGGGTGTACCGAAGTATTTAAAGAAATATTTGCTAAACGGCACATTTGCTAAGAAAACCTTTTTGCTACAAATTTTTTTTGCTAAAGGCACATTTGCTAAAAAATTTCTTAATAAAGGCATATTTGCTAAAATTTCTTTTTTGAAGGCATATCTGGTAAAATTTTTTTGGTAAACCACTTTTATGGTTCTTTTTGTGTCAAAGACACTCTCATTCACACTTTTTTCTTTTCCCTTCACTTAGGTGGATATCCACCTGGCTGGCCTAAAAAATATAAAGTTAGTCAAAATTAAAATATTTCATGTCGTACTCGTAAAAGTGATTGTGCTCTTGCGCTTTCTCTTTCCTACTTTTCGCCTTTATACTGATTTGCTTTTAGTAGACTTCGTTGTCGTGCTAAACCAAACTCAAGCTTCCTTCTTTGCTACAAATATGGCTCGCAGCACGGAGACTGCGCACAAGACAGTTGGTGGAAAGGTTCCACTGAAGCAGACTGCTCACAAGACTGTCACTGGGAAAGCTCCTCGCAAAGCTGTGGAGAGAAGTGAAGTGCCTCATCAATTGTTGGTTATCATCACTTATTATGTATATAAAGTCCTTCTAAGGACTCTCTTATTATTTTAATCTTGCTTTTGAAATAAATACTTCTTATTGTAAAGTTCCATTGGTAACTCCTACCATATTATTAGTTTTTTTTTGGACGTTTAAGTCGAGATAAATCGGGATTTCGTTGTGCGACGGGCGTTTTTCTTGTTAGGAAGGGGGATGATTAAATAGTGTAGTGCTTTGCTTGCTAACTACCCTGCATACACACCAACTTTCGCCCTGTGTGCTCGTGTACATTCCCGTCTGTTTATTGCTATCGGCTGCGGCCATTTTTCTGTTGTAATTCTCTCACCAAGATGTTTTAACCTTGTTATGTGTATTGTGTAGCTCTATATGTGTTTTTGCCTGCCTTTTTGCTGATCAGATATCGGACTGTTTGCTTCTAATCTTGGATCATCTTTATAAGCATGGGTGGGAGCTTGATCGATGCCTTCCATTCCATGTACCTGCTATTTTTCAAAATTTTGGCTGAGGCCGTATTACTTCTTTTCTTCTGTTGTGTTTTCATTCTTCTCAAACAACCCCGGAATTCCTATTCTTTTGATTTTTTTTGTATGGGGCACAGGCAAAGCGGGAGCGAAAAACGATTGAGGCAATGGCGAAAAATCTACAACCCACTCTTGGTTTTGGAATTTTGACTGCTGTGTGCTGTAAATTTGCTACGTGCTTTTCGGTTTGGTTTTAATAAAATTGGTTAAGCGATTCCTGTGTGTACCAGTCGAGCCATACATACACATACCACTCACTAGGATAAAACTACGAATAGTGTTCGGTCCCCTATCTGCAGCAAGGGCCAAACTTATTTCTATAGATATAGGCCCAACACACCCATGTAGCATGGTTAAACATATTAGCCAGACACTCATATGGTCAGATTCATCCTTAATACCCGAGTAGTTATTTATTTTTAGTCCCCAGTTGATCCGATCGATTGTCCGAAGTCAACCTGAGTCAAGCTCTATCAATAACCAAGCAGTCATAACATTACCTCTCAGTTGTGTCCGTGGTGCAGTGGTGAACGTGATTGGGTAAGCTTTTTGGGTCACAGGTTAGATTCCATGTACCTGCTATTTTTCAAAATACCGTAGGGTCATATCTGTGACACAAAGGAACTAGAAAAAGCCTTTACCAATTTTTTTTAGCAAATGTGTCTTTAGCAAAAATTTTTTTAGCAAATGTGCCGTTTAGCAAATTTTTCTTCAAATACATCGGTACAACCTGCTTTTAATTTTACAAGATTATAATCTACTACTATGACAGATGATGGAACACTACTGCTAAAACGACAAATTTTTTGCTTTTTACAATTAATCACAATGATGACATCTTGTTCTTGTTATTAATGTTTGCAACTTGTAAAGAATAACAGTGCTACTTATATAAATCATGAAAACATGTTTTTGCACAAAAAATATTGCTTGAACTTTCAACTCTGCGCATCCAAAATAATAATCAAAAAAGGTGCATTTTAAGAAGAGGAAGGAATTCATTGCAATATTACTACTCACTTCCCTTCTCTGTTGTTGGCTGTTGTTGTTGTAATTGTAATAAATTTGGTCCAATGTTTGAGTTTTCGAAATTTTTGACGGTTAATTTTTTAGAAGCTCAGATGGATTGGCGAGAACACTTAATTTTAGTTTAATCCGAAATTCACACTTTATGAAAATTGCATACAGACTTTTATCTATGTTCAAAAAGACTTAGGTGCATTTTAGGTCAGCGTTCTTCCTCTCAAGCACTAATACTCAATTTCCATCTCTTTAGGTGGTCCCATCCCAATAAGAAGACTAATGTTGGCGTATGCACAGGCGTTCTAACACAAAGAAAGTAAACGGTTAAGTTTCTCCAGAAACTAGTTGGTAAACTGCTTCCACGTTCAAAGAACATATTTAAGTACGAAACTAAAACCAAATTCAAAACCAACACAAATTTATTATGTACAAGAGAACAAGTGAGATGTTGTGGCTGAATACATTTACAAACAAGAAAAGTTTGATTTTTACTTGAGTTTCCTGCTCACTTCACAACTTTCTTTTTACGTTCCTGACCACCTAGTTTGAGCACAAAAATGAGAAGGACGGTTGAGAGAATCAGAAGAATGACCTATGCCAAATTAATAATTTTCGACCCTACTAGCGAATGGCCACCGCCTCCACACTGACTAATTATGCGATACAAAAAAATGTCACGGCGGGAAAAAATAGCTCCATCGTAATACTAAGTAGAGATATAACTGGTGACCATAAAGTTCGGAGCGGACTTTTGAACTAATTTTTAGCAATAAAATTTATTCCCCGAAAATATTCCAAACATATGGTTTTGTAGGCCTTTCCTTCCTCTTTCGATTGGTATATTCACTTTTACTTTGTAAAGAAATTTTGTTTCAAATTTTGGACAAAGAATGAAGGGAAGGAAAAATAATTTCTGCAGTGCATATCTTGTGTTGATTTTCGGCATGACCATGCTCTTTTCTGCTTGATTCGGTTTAAGAATTTATTTCCAAAAAAAATCCAAATATATGATCGTGTAGCATTTTTATTCGTCTACCAAACGATATATAAAATTATTTTTTAGGATTTTTTGGACTTCATGTGAAAGATTTCCTCAATCATCTTTCGAACAGACTCCCGCCCAATTCCGAGTTCAATTGCCAACTTCCTGTTTGAGTCTGATTTGCTGTGGATGTGGCCTGCCTCGTGATCGTTGCAGTAGCAGATTCTATCGGCAATTAGCTGAATATTATTCTCTGTTCTGGCTGTCGCAGGGCGCCCGCTCCTTGCCCTATCTTCGTTGCTGCCGGTCTCGTCAAATCGCTTGATGGCTTTGCTCACAGTTTGGTGCGGCACGTTGAGAAGTCTGGATATCTCCATTACAGCATGGCCCTCCTGGTAAAGCCGCACAATCCCTGCCCGCAAATCACTCATGTTCAATAGACAAAATAAACGAATTGAAAATCAAAACCTTTGAAGATTAAAGTGAAAATAAAGTTTAAGTAGTGGAACAAATGCCCTGCATAAATTATTTTTCCTTCCCTTCATTCTTTGTCCAAAATTTGAAACAAAATTTCTTCACAAAGTAAAAGTGAATATACCAATCGAAAGAGGAAGGAAAGGCCTACAAAACCCTATGTTTGGAATATTTTTGGGGAATAAATTTTATTGCTAAAAATTAGTTCAAAAGTCCGCTCCGAACTTTATGGTCACCAGTTAGTTTAACACAAGATCCTGATCCCCCCAAAAATAGTGTAGCGTGAACGTTCGCGTGAATCTGGATTGCCTCCACACTAATTGAAATTAACTAAAGGATATCCAATTATGTTAATACGAAATTTGAACCCAAAAGCAGGACTTTGCAATGGAACGAGAATGACCATTGTAGAAATGCATGAAAATTTCTTTAAGTGTAAGCTTACGACAGGAGAACAAGTTGGCAAACATGTTTGGATTCCAAAATTAACTTTAACATCCACCAAACATTCTTTTGAATTGAAAAGAAAACAATTTCCTGTTAGACCGGTTTTGCAATGACAATAAATAAGAGTCAAGGACAAACAGTTGATTTTGCTGGGTTAGATTTAACTGACCAAGTGTTTACCCATGGAATGACTTATGTAGCTTTTTCAAGAGTTAGAGCATGCGAATTTATCAAAGTAGTCGTGAACCTAAAAATGAAAAATGAAGTTAAAGACATTGTATGGAAGGAAGTTCTACTTCCAAAAGAAGTGTAAAATATACTTGCCTGCTGCCATTACTAAAGAAGAAGCTGCCGTTGCCAAAGAAGTATGCTGCCGTCGCCGAAGAAGTCAGCTGCCATCGCCAAAGAACTCTGCCGTCGCCGAAGAAGTTTGCTGCCATCGCCGTAGAAGTCTGCCGTCGCCAGAATCGAAGAATAAAAGAACACCGCAAATGCAAATCTTTTCAAGTCTCACATTTTGTCATTTGTTGTTCTGTTTGTTAAATAAATAAAATTGTGAAAATTTCATTCTAATTTATTTTTGAAACAAAAAGAATTGTGTTTTTACGATTAAAGTTTTTGTCATTGAAAAAATGTTTTAACAATTTGCAAATCAAAAAAGACAGAACGCTCTGTTTTTTATCGTACCTCAGAATTATTGTATGGCGCCGTTAAGCGCCAGTTTTTTTAGTTTACTAGTATATCAGTGATGGGAATGAACATTTACAAAAATTCAAATTTTCCGAGAAAAAGCACATTTTGAAAAAAGTCATTTTATCGAGTGCTTACTGCCATTTTGAAAGAAAAAATTGTGGCAAAAAATTTAAAAAAAAATTGGCAAAAAATTTAAAAAAAGTCAATTTTAAGAAGTTTATGAGACATGAGCTTTAAGAGGGGGGGATGGTTATTATATGGCAACCAGACATTTCCTAATATTTTTAGAAAAGAGTGGTAGCCAATTATATGGCGGTAGCGTTAAAATTTTAATCTTAATGACATATCATTTGACGGAAGTCTAGCCGGAATTAATTTTAATTTTTGAAGCATTGACTAAATATTCTGTTAAATATTCAGAATATTCTGTTTTTACCTATTTGTATTGCGCCCTAAGAGTCACAAAAAGATTGTTTGCATTATTTTTTGTGAATAGAATATGTATTTTCTAGTTTCTTTACAATAAAAAAACTTTATTTACAGAAGAGGAATACCGTATTTCCTTTAATAAGCGCGCATGCGCGCTTATTTTTCGAACCTCCAAAAATTGGAAAAAATTGAATTCTCGAGATTTTCGGGTGCTCAGCCAAAATCTGAAAAGTGGAATCAGTAGAGCTCGTGGGAGTTAAGAAAATGCAATAAACAGCTTTGCAAAATATTTTCTCTGAGCTGAGATATAGGTCTTCGAAGTAGAGGGTGCGCGCTTATTGGAGCATGCGCGCTTATTAGAGGAAACACGGAATATAATCAGTGAAAAGATTGCATATCAAAAAACCAAATATAGATTTTTCTTTTTCTTCCACATCCAAGATGACAGAACTAGAAATAGATACCGTACATTAGTAGCAAAAGATAGATACCGTATTCTTTCCAATAGAGCTGTGATAACCCCCCTGGCTTTTATTAGAGTGTGCCGTTCAAATAAGAAATGTCATTTTATTAGAAAGAATACGGTGCTGAGGATTTATCCCACTTAACTGAAAAAAATATTTTAGCGAAACGTTTCCCAGCCTTAGTCCTTGCAACTTTGTAAAATTTATTATTTCGGTTTGTGATTTAAAACAGCCTGTTAGTGTTGTGGTCAGCGGTCAGACTGCTTTAAAACTTGTGGACCCTATCTCTTTTGAAAATAATCAAAAAATTTAAAAAATCATTTTTAAAGTTTTTTTTTAATATTAGCACAGCCGAGACTCTATATATCACACCCCCATATACACATACACATATACCCCGTCATACTTGATCTTAAAATTCATAGAAATCAATAAGCTTATACGGTATAGGGATTTTTTTTGACGTGAACGATTTTATTCTTAACCCATGATTTTTCAAAATTTTTAATTTTGTATTCATACAACACATGCAAAGTCTATGCAAAATGTTCACTAATTTTATTTTGTTTTTTTCTCCTTACGTTTGTAGAAACCTTTTTCCGCAGTAAAAAGCGAATTTTTAGAGGTGGATTTTTAGCACAATTATGCTTAAAAAGTTTCCACAAAAGTACAGAGAAAAAGACAAGGGAAGACTAGCAAATTTTGTATAGATTTTTTCTTGTATACAGTCCAGGCATGTGCACGGGCCGTACTTTTGGTGGCCCGGCCCGGCCCGGGTAAAAATATTTTCAGCCCGGCCCGGGCCTAGTCAAAAAAAATTTAGCCCGGCCCGGCTACCAAACAGTCAACAGTAAAATTCACACAATCATTTTTTGCAATAACATTTATTAAGCAACATCACTCAAATAAAATAACATTTTCCATTAGAGATTTTCCGACACAAATAGAAGAAATTGATTCAGCGGACAAACGCTCTCTATTCTCACCAACCAGAAAGCGTAGAATGCTGAACATCCTCTCATCTTCAGCTGTAGCCGCCGGGATAGATAGCAACTTTCGGGCGAGTTTGGAGAGACCAGAAAACTCTTCTGCGTTTTTCTTCCAGAATAGGCCTAGGTCTTTCGGTACTTCCACAAATTTCTTAGCAATGTATCGATCTACTTCGCACGATGGAGTCAATTCTGTATATTCTGATTGAAACAGAGCATCAATTGACGAAGAAATAGTAGCGCTGCAGTTTTTTCCAACCCCCGTAGGATCTTTCTCTCGAACGGGACTGTCAATGCATGATCGAACACTTTGAATCACCTAAATTAGTTTTTCTCTAGTCAGCAAAAAACTGTTTTTAATGCAATAAAGTTTAGTTTTTGGTCCGTGACCCTTAACATTGAGGATTGAGGATCATGTTGAGAATTATGTTGAAAATTACCAACTTTTATCCATACTTTTTATTTTGTTATTTTTATTTTAGTTCTGGATCTCAGCTACAATATCACACCAAAGTTGCTAATAAAAATCAAATTAATCTTGCTGAAAAAGGCAAAAACACTTCGGCAAGGTTGAGGATTGAATTTGCATTGTGGGAGAGCTTAAAATGTACTTTTTCGGAAAATGTACTTTTTCGGAAAATGTACTTTTTTGTAAATTTTTATTCGCATCACTAATTTATCGTTTTTTTATTATTTTGATTGAGTTTTTGGCTAAACTATAGCATAAGTGACTCTCCCGAAATGGTGTAGAAATTTAATTATTCACCATTTAAACGGCTTTTTTTTCAATGGAGGTGATGCAAATCCAAAAAGGTCTGCTTCTACTTCGAAGTCCTGATTGCTCATTGTTGATTAGTTACGCTTCTAAAATTATTCATTGAAATATGGTAATCGGACTGTAAATGAGAGAGATAGAGTTAATGAGAAATAAATTGGCCACAGTTGAAACAATTTTCATGAAATTAAATTTAAAAAAAGGTGGGAGTTCTAACCTTTATAAATTATGACGGGCTTTTTCGGGCCGGCCGGGCCCGTGACTTTTTCGGCCCGGCCCGGCCCGTGGGGGTTTTGGAACGGGCCGGCCCGGGCCGGGCCGGCCCGTGCACATGCCTGATACAGTCAACCCCCGCTATAGTGACATCCCCTAAAAGTTCGGTAAAGGGACGTTTCGCCCATTTTCGGACATTTGTCCAAAATGGACGAAACGCTAATTTTGCCTTGGTCCCCCCTGTTGATTTTTTTTACAAATTTTCATTTAGTCTAATTGCGTCAAAAACCGTTCCAGAACACATTTTCCCTCGCTTTTTTAACCAATGTGTTCAGCAAGGAACTTGCCGATTTTCTTCCTGATAAGGCCGTGGAAAACTTGACTGCCAGTTAGTCCAACGGATAAAGCTCTATAACAATATAAGTGATTATTGCAAATCGCAACAAACTAGTAGAGTACCTAAACCCGCAATTCCCGTCACCTACTATGGAAAGCACGCTCGCTGGCTTGGCACATTTCGCATTGATGAAAGTGAAGACCCGATTAAAAAGACAAGTAGCTTTGTATTCGATGCCTATATGGAACAAGATCTAAATAAAGCCAACAAATCTTAGCTCTTACCGAAATTTTGACAAAAAGATTCCTGGAATTCTGTAGATGTAGGATTAAACAACAAAGCAACTAATTTTTGTTCTTCCATTGGAATTTTCTCACTTCTGCTTTCTCGCTTCTGCTTCTTCGGCAGCACAACTTCCAGCAAAGCGCTCTTTCTACTTCGAGCTACCTTTTTCGGCTTTGACTGTTCTTAGACCGGTTCCCCCAACATCTGACACCAAACGAGCTGCTTTACGGAGGAACGACCTGCATGCAGACAACACATCGATCGACTCACGGCTTTTCTTATTTTTACACTACATCAGTAAAATTGAAATTTAGAAAGAGTGTAGGAGTACAAAATTTACTTCAAACTCAACCCACAAATCTTCTAGTCGTGTATTCAAGTTTTTGTACATCTTGGATTTTGGCTTTACTTTGGCTCCTCCCTTCAACTTTACAATTCTTCGGCTTTGTTGATACTCGATCGTGTGAAGCAAGTGGAACAAGCGAGCATACCCTGGCCGTCGAAGAGATCCCGGACGACTAAAATATTTTAATAATATAATTGCTAAACTAAAAAAAAAAATATGACCGTTTAAGAAAAGAATGAAATCCTTCGCAAGCATTATTGGTGCGTACAGATTGGCTGTAGAAATTCCACAGCTGAAATGGCTTGCTGATCCACTCGAGGCCAAAGTAAGTAGCAAATTGCTAAAGCTTATCGATATGACAGAAATATAAGCTGTTATTTCACCTTTATTTTCTTTTTATCTAGATCGCCCACTTCTAATTGCTTGAGTTCGGGCTTTAACATGTCATACCACGACATTGACACAAGTTCTGGCGGCAAAAGAGGCAGAGCAATGCATTTTCGGATCAGTCGATTGAATCTTTCATTAAAACATACACTCTGTTTGTCGTACATAGGGAAAAGACCGAATGTCCTGACATTACGAATCACAGCTTGACTGAAATGGAAGTGACATCCTCGCACTTTCTAAAAAAACTTTTCAAATAAGGTGACCAGAGATGACCAATATACCTCAAGTCCAAAACATTCAATTGCGGCTTTGACTTCTGAATCTTCATAGTCCATCAGCAAGACTCGAAAGGCTGGCTTAACATCTAGTCGTTTCCACTGGTTTTTGATGGCATTGAATATTAGATTGTAACCAGTTGCTTCCTTTTTCTTCATCAGAGCAAAGGCGAGCGACACCCATTCATCTCCACTTACACCGGCATACTTAACAATTATCTCGAATCATTCATGTAAAAACTTTTTGAGAAAAGAGCATACCAGGCCATGGACAGTCAACAATTGTCGGAAGCTTTTAGGGCAGACCTCAAATGTAGCGTCTACTGCCAAATACTTGCACTGAGATGCTACTAGTAAGCTTCGATCTGAAGAAAACAACGCAATTCCGTTTGATCGGTCCGATAGCAATTCCCATCTGAATATAAAATGGCACAACTTATAATAAGTTCATCCTTATTACCTTTCTTTAGCCCTAGTGTTCTTGTAAATTTCTGGCAACTCAAAGGGATCTTCAACATTCAAAACGCCATCGCGACGAAGCCTTCCTAATTGGTACCTGACTTCTTCGTAGGAAGGAAATTTCATAGCAAGGGAAGATAGATCCGTGACATCTTCACCTTTCTTTTCTGATTCTTTTAGTGCTATATTTTCGTACTAAAATATGTCCTTACGAGTCGTTTGAAATCTGAAAACTTTCAACTAACTTTCTCCCATGTGGCCATTGGCAGAGCTGCTACGTCGGATCGCACTTCTTCTCTCATCTTCCTGTCCAAGTCTTTCGCTTTGATTTCATTTTCGGTGTATCCATCCTTTGGCTTTAGCTTTCTATCACGAACTTGATGAAGCCAAGAGAAAACATCGCTATTGGACCAATCGAAGACTTTCATTTCGGGCGGCTAAAACAGACAAATAATTATCAATCCCAAAATCTAAAACAAAACATGACATCAGCATGTGGTTGGGAATGTCACAAATTGGTACAAAGTTTGAGATACAATCTTCTTTTTCGAGGGAAAATGTGTTCTGGAACGGTTTTTAACGCAATTAGACTAAATGAAAATTTGTAAAAAAAACAACAGGGGGGACCAAGGCAAAATTAGCGTTTCGCCCATTTTGGACAAATGTCCAAAAATGGGCGAAACGTCTATGCACCAAAAGTTCGTTCTCGCCTATGCTCCGACACTTTTTTTACCTCAATGTTTAAAGTTTTTCGCCTAACCTGGTTCGTCAGTCTAATCAGGAAAATTGTTAAGATTCCGATAAGATTCCGTTAAGGCCCGAACAAACCTTTAGGGGGTGTCACTATAGCGGGGGTTGATTGTATCTAAAAAATTGTGTACCGCATTTCTTCTAAAAAGGTTTTCTCTTAAATCTGGCACAGTGAACTCCCCATAAACCGGCATCCCAATAAACTGGCACTTCCAGTAAACCGGAACTATAAATAAGCCATAGATTGATGATGGTTTTTTGTCATATACTTTCTATACTTATACTTTCTAGTACTGCAGATGCTCAGTGTATCTTAATAGAGAAACAAAAAAATTTCGCTTGTTTTTATTTGCTTGATTTTATAGCAAAAGAAATTGAGTGACTTGCAAAGGTTTCACCAAAGACAGAAAGAGTACTGTTCAGTGAGAGGATTTCGGTATTACTTTGGAACTGACGTTTTTTTCCAATTTAAATTACATTTACATGATCTTTTATAACCATAAACTGAAAATGACGCCAAGAAGCAGAGCTACATTTTTAGTATAAGATTGTAAATGATCATGTAAATTAAAATTGCAAAAAACGTCAGTTCCAAATACAATACTGAGCAGTTCTGGGACAGCCCTGGGAAGGATGGCAAGGAATTGGGCATCGTTAAATGTTTTTCTAATTTCGACTATGACTCGAGTTTTTTTTCACTGTATGACAGCTGAAATTTTCGGATCAATTTTCGGAAATTTAGTTTATTTGAGCCTGGGTACAAGCTACAGTAGGTGTGAAACCGTGTGCTGATGATCTTGTTGGATAGCCAAGAGTGTGAGAATATTTTGACACCAAACTTGTGAATAAAAGAAGAAAAAAATAAGGTGTACACCCAGTGGTAGTCGATTCTGCGTTCGAATCATTCGCAATATAAATTCTAACCTTCTTTAAATTTAGGCTTATAAAACCTTTGTTTAACGTCAACTTAGTGCCGGTCCTTAAGAATGGATAATAGCACACATTTTTTTTAAAAATAGCTTATATTTTTGACTAAATTGAAAATGAACATACAAAAAAATTATCCGCACATTTTATGCGCGGATAAATGCGTCAATTTATCCATAGTTGGAGATGAATCGGCGGATTTTATCCGTATCTGCGGATATCTCTATCCGTGATTATTACTACAGATAAAAATCCGCGCATTTTTTTGCTATCCGCGGATTTTATCCGTTATTATTGCTACGGGGGAGGGTGGCGTTATATCGAGGATTCACTTGACTGAATTTTAGTCAGAGCCAACTAAATTTGTCCATTTTGGGGTGCCGTTATACCGAGGTTTGACTGTAGAAAAAACTATTGGGTTGTCGGATATGTCATTCATTCTTCAACAAAAAATAACAACAAATTAATCAATAATGTATTCTCCGTTGTTGGTAACGACTTCTTCTCATCTTTCGACAAGCTTCTCAATGCCTCGTCGGTAGAAATCACCTGGTCGCGTCTCGAAAAATTCGTCCAACCAAGCCCTCAATTTACCATCATTATTGAACGAAACGCCGCGCAATCCATTTGAAAGTGAACGGAAAAGAGGGAAATCCGATGTCGCCAAGTAGGGAGAATACGGAGGATGAGGAAGCACTTCCCAACCAAGCGTTTGAATTGCCTCCTTGGTTATGTTGGCGATGTGAGGACGGGCATTGTCGTGTTGGAGGAGAACGCCATTACGTCTATCAGGTCGCTTTTACTGGATGGCCTCGTTTAGCAGTTGCGTTTGCTGAACGTAAAGCACCGCGTTCACTGATTGGTTCCGATCGAGCAGCTCGTAATGGATTATGCCTTCCCAGTCCCACCATACGCACTGCATCGTTTTACGCGGATGAAGATCTTGCTTCGCTCGCGGTGAAACGCGAAAAGAAGATGATGTCCAAAATGCTCATTTTTGTCAACTTAACACTCCATTTGAATGATCTGAAGATTGACGAAAATTAACTCCAACAAAAAAACCAAATGCCTATCTTGCAGGGCGAGAAATTCTCTTGCGGATAACGCAAAACATTTTTCCAAAACATTTAATTTTTAACGCTTCAATTCAAATTTAAAAAAAACGCCATGACTTATCCGACAACCCAATACAATGACAGAAAAAAAATATTCTCGGTATTTGTTAACTTGCAATACCATTAACCCCCTATTCGATTTTTCATTTTTTTATAATTTGATTTTTTCGGTGCAAAATTATTTTTCAATGTTACAACAATAATCAAAGCAGATATACATATCAAGTGTAAACATACTCATCAGCAATTTCAACCCACAATAGATCATATTGTAATTTACTGCATACTTTTATCTCCAGCAAGGCTCTTGAATATTTGAGAATTGAAGCGTTCTGGCTGTTTTGCAACATTTCTTGTGTTATGACTTAAATTTTTGGTAAGAGTTGCAATTGATATTATCTCTGCTGAGTTATATTTAAATTTGCCCATTAATGTGTACCACTAATTTTAGGGGAAATGCCCACTGAAAAATTAGCATGCATTTTTCCAAAAAAATAACGGGCATTTTTTACTAATTAGCGGGCATTTTTAAATACCATTCGTTTATAAATATTTTTTTGTAATTTTAAAAATGTGCCAAACCGTGTTGAATCTAAATTTTGTTTGTAACATGCAATTTTAATCTTTCTTGCCCATGGTGTAGTGGCAGGTCATGCAAACATAAAGACATAATCGAAAATTTTCCAAATAAATCCCTTCCATTTTCCAACTTGCAAACCCCCTTCTGGAAAGGGTTTAGCGGCGGTCACCAAGATCTATCCTAATTCTGCACTCCTTTCTTTTCCCACCAAATTCCAGTGATGGTTGAATTATCCGGAGAGCCGAATTTCACTTTTTGTTTCCAAGTCAAATATCGCCCCTTCCTCGCTCACTTAGCTTTCCTTTTCAGTTGGTGAGAGGTTTGTGCATAAACTTCATTCCAATACATCAAACAAATGGAAGGAAAAGAGCCGGTGGCGATAACTTCAATTCCTCGATCATTTCAATTTCATTTATGTTTACTTGTCATCCTGATCAGCATGCAATATATTTACTGTTTACAAGTATCAACTTTTTATTTTTAACAATTTGAATAATTCAAAACTTATTGTTTAACAAAAAGAATTCAAAATTTGAAAATAGCAAAAATACAAAGAATTACGACATATGTAATTTTCAAAGGATGTACTGAACTGTTGCCCCTAAAGTTTAAATCCGTAGTTGCTCTGAAATGACTTACCGTTTTTTAATTTTTTATTTTTGTGGTATCTTCTGACTTTTCACAGACCTAGCTGCGAAATTTAAAGTCTAATCCAATTTACTAATTTTTTATATAAATTTCTTTGCAAGGCTTTCATTTAATTTACGGAAATATAATTTTTCGTTTTTTCTGTGCAGGTTGTTACTTGAAAGCTAGCTAGACACTTTGAAGCAAATTTTCGTCAGCATGTATGTGTTGTTTTCAAAAAGGCAATTGAACCTGAATGGAAGAACATATCAGAACTTATTGTTTAATCATTACTTTAAATTCCTTACTTTAAATTTTAATTTTAACTTTTTTACTCCAAGAAATTTAGATTGATGAAGTCCAAACAGTCCATCCTGTTATCATCTTGCTTAATTCTACTACTTTCCCAGCCCTCCAGTTCCCAATACTACCAACATGATGAGCCCATAAGCACATCAAGCTCAGTCTTCACTGATCCTATTAGACGAGCTTTAGGTAGGGTTAGTTATAAAGTTAATCTGAATTTCAAATTTGCAGCCGAAGAGTCAAAATGCTAAATTTAAAATGTTTAGGACTGTGGGGTCGTCTTCTCAATAGAATGGCTCAAACCAGTCCTCCCACTGACGACCAATTACATTTGACAAAAACTAATGAAGAAGTGCCTGAACAAATACAAGAGGTGCCTCTAAATCCTGCTCGAATTCAAGGTATTCAACAACAAGAATCATTTTCCAATCTAGCTGGGAAAAGTTCTGGAGTAGGGTCAGCCAATAGCATTATTGACGAGCAAAAGCTGTTGGACCTGTTGCCTAGGGTTAGAAATCCATCTACCACGACTACTACTACAGTCGAAATTCCCAGCACTACTACTACCAATGTGGTCATCACTAAAACAACCCCAAGTCTCACTACTACTGTTACCCAAACTCCAACTAACCCCCAAAAAGTCAAAAAGAAGGGTAAAAAGAAAACATTGTCCACCAAAAATATTGCTAAGACCACAACTACCAGGGCGAGCACCACCCCTAAGCCCAAGCCATCACATACGGTATCTCAAAGTAACATAACCAGCAAAACATTGACTGTCCGCATGAGAACTCTGGACACTTTGTTTAATTCTGAAAACACCACCTTCGAAGATGTGCTCATCAAAAACTCCAACATTAGTATGGACAAGGCTATGGAAAAAGAGACGGAAGACTTGATATCAGAGATTGAGAGTGTGCTCAACGACGAGCAGTGGATTGTGGCAGGTAGTAGTAACCACAAAGGGGTTACAAACAAGACTGAAAAGCCTAGCTCTACTACTACAATTGCTACAAGCCCAACATCTTCTGGATTTGATCGACTCGATGAAGATGGTTCAGGCGAAAGCAGTGAGGAAAAGTCTGAGGAAAGTAGCGAAGAGGATGAGGAGACTGAGATATCTGCTACAGTCAAGTCTGCTGAATCCAATGATAGCTTAAAAGTTACTTCCACTGTGCCCACCACTACAACTACTAGTAAGCCCAAGACTACAAGGAAAGCAACTACCACTACTGTTACTCCAACTACCTTTAGTATTACCACAACCACACCTAAACCGAAAAAGATCAGGAATCCAAGCAAGAAAAAGACAATAGGAAATATCTCCTCTAATGTAACCAGATATATTCCTGAGGCAGAAGAGGAGGAAATAGCTGGAGATATTGCTCAGCTCCAATTAGACTCTTCCACAGCTCTGCCCAATAGTCAAAATGTGTTCAATGTTAATGTAAGTGTTTTTATAAGGGTTACTGGTCTGGGAAAGTTGGCTGAGCCATTAGAAATATAGCTATTTTCGATATCTTATAAATTAGTTAAAAGTATTCCTGGGTTCAAATGAAGCTTTCTCGACAAAAAAAAATACTTTCAGTCCAATGCCAATTCTAATTCCAACCCCAACCTTGCCAGTGTCATTACTCCAGTCAACTCTATCATCGACGGCATCGGACCTCTAATTCTACCATTGATTGGCTATTCCCGACAAGCAATCAGTCAATATTATCCCAGAAGGTTGGAGGGAACTCCCACTTACAGACCAGAAAACCAGCAAGAAATTCCATTAGGCGAGTTCAGCTCAAAAATTAGTCAAATTAATAGATAAATTTAGGTCCTGCTCAGCCTCAAGAGCCATCTGCCCAACAGGAGCAACAATCCCAACAATATTCTACTCCTAGAAGACAATATGGTCAACCTAACAGACCCCAGCTACCTCAATACCCACCCCTTAGACCACAACCAACCATGTCAACAGTTGAGGCAAAGCACCTTGCAGAAATGATGCAGCGACGATCTCAACAAAATCAGCTAAACCAACAAAACCAACAAAGCCGAAACTTCAAGCACTTCTCGGAGATAAACAGGATGATAGGGGTTGCTCCCACACCTAACTTGAGCAACAGAATAGTGAATGCTGAAACAGTAGGCACTGGACCAAGGTCAAGATTTATGCCCAATCCACCTACATCTACACCTTCTACTAGCAGTCTGATTCAGCAAATGCAGCAACAGACTCCAAGTAAGTATTTGACACAGGGCTAAGGTACAGACAATTGAAGTTTTAAAAAATTATCAATGATTTATAATAAGGTAAAAAGATAAGTTATTTACTTTTTGAGATTTTAACAATCTGTATCTCAGCCCCGTGTCATTTGAATGAAACTTTCAACATGTTATGTTGTAGGGAAATTAGAGAGATTTCAAATGATGCGTTAAATGGCAGTATTTGAAAACTTTGAGAAAAAACAACCGTTTATGCGCTCAAACGACTACAGTGGCGTAGCCAGGGGGGTTTAGAGTTGTCGGCTGGCACGTGCACACCCCCCCATGTTAGATTTTTTTAAAACCGTGTAAATAAAATAGCCAAAAAATGGTCTTTTTTACTATGATTTTGACTATAAATCGACACTTTTCTCTTTTGGATCAAAACTTTTCCCAGAAAAACCTTAAAAAAAGCTTGAACTACAGAATTGTAGCAAAGAAGTGGTGCTTCAAAATTACTACGATATGCTGAGTACGATGGCACCAAATTCGACCACTTTTTGTTGGTAATTCGCCGAGCTGTGGCCTCCCGAAGTTTGGTACCCAGAAAAACCAGTACATTTCTTACAACAATTCATACTTACTTTTTCTCAAAAAATCAGCGTTTTCTGAACAACAATTTTTCGCGTAAAAACCGCCATAAAAACCGAAAATCGGCCTGCACCCTTTTAAATTAACGAGAATTTACTTTTGCATCTGTTTCTCACGAAAAATGACTGAAAAAAGTTGGGGAAGGCATGACGAAAAATGCCTTTCAAGTTTGCTAGTCGTCCTAACTCTTTTCAGTTTTTGACGTGAAACTTTTTTTCACAAAGCAAATCGGAAATTCTGACACCGAATTCGTGATCAGCGTACTCAATTCAGTACTCAGCACGTAAAACGACTCATGGACGTAAAATCGACTGTCATATTTCAATTTCCTCTCAAGACAATAAATATTTGACTTGTTGTTCAGAAAACGCTGATTTTTTGCAAAAAAAACACACATTTTTTTCTAAAATTTACAACAGATGATGATTTTTTTCACTCATCAGAAAGAGCGGCACACTTACATCATACCCCCAGCACTCGATTACACTATACCCCCAGCACTCGCACCCCCAGCACTTATCACTTAAATTTTTTTGCTCATAATTTAAAGGAGTCACCTTATTACTCTTTATTGATTATACAAATATTAAACAGATTACTTTTCACGAACAGAAACAAATCCGTCTTGAATAGCTTTGTCGAGATCTAGGTATCTTGGATATGGAATCTCGTCAGCGATTTTCTGCAATTCCATTCCGGATAGCCTGAAAGAATGAGAATATAACTAGAAGGCTATTTTTTCAAATTGTAAAACGAACCATAAGTAGATGAATTTTAGAATGACAATAATAGAAAGATTCGTATGCGCCATGAATGAGTTCATCAGCAAGCCCTCTTCTCCAGAAAAAGTCTTCCCCCAGGCTGAATCCTCTTTCCACATCGAAATTGTATTTGACTGAAAAAATGGGAGCCGTTAAATCTAAGAACAACAAATATAAGGGTTAAAAATGTACCCGTTTGCTCGTTTATTCATTGCCATGTTTTCCTTGCCGCATTTCTTGCACTTCCTGTTGATTGAGACGATGCCATGAGTATCTAGAAAAGATGGAAGAGCGTCATTGCTAGCAGAAAGTCGATCCAATTTTCCAAGTTTCCATCGCGCCGTCATCGAATGTCCATCTCGTCTCAAAGCCATGATCTAAAAAACAGACGATAAGAATGTAACAGTACAGTTGTAAACTTTATGTAAAATAAAGCGAAGCCACAAAAAAGAAGGGAACGGCAACAAAAACATAGAAAAAATAAAGGAAGCAATATAGAAACAACTGAACGATCAATAATGTAAATGTTTTGCGTGAAAAATGGCGCAAAAATTCAAAAATTAAAAACATTTTTGTTGTAAAATTTGGAGTGCTGGGGGGTATAGTGTGATTGAGTGCTGGGGATATAGTGTAATTGAGTGCTGGTGGTATAGTGTAATTTAGCCGAAAGAGCAACTCCTTCTGCGTCAAATAAACTTTTAAACGACGGTCTGTCATTTAATTTTGACTGAGTATGAATTGTTGTAAGAAATGTACTGGTTTTTTCTGGGTACCAAACTTCGGGAGGCCACAGCTCGGCGAATTACCAACAAAAAGTGGTCGAATTTGGTGCCATCGTACTCAGCATATCGTAGGCTTTCGTTTGAGCTTTAACACTCAATTTCTCATTTTCTGAGGGGTCCGACCTAACTACAAAAGAGCAGAACTTCTCTTTTAAAATTTGGGGGCATTTTTCAGCAAATTCGAGGACATTTTTCAGCAATTTGGGCGCTAAAATAATATTACAGAAAATAAAAGTATGTAAAAACTTATTTCCTTATTTAGTGCCCACAATATTTGCTTCTGATGCTATTAGAAGGGCACTAGCCAACATTCTGAGCAGAGCAGGAGAGTCGCCAATAGTAAGACAGATAAGTGGTTCTAATGTGGCTGAGACTCCTTACTACCCTCCCGAAATACCTCAACATAGCAGATATGGTGAAAATGTGGTTAGAGAATCTTACAATGGATTCCAATCAACAGCAACCGCTGTAGATCCTGACAAATTGTTGATTTTGCCTTATTTGATAAGGATAAAACTTATATAAGCTGATTTTAGAGCCATTCCTTTAAGCAGTTCCATGAAACCTGCGACCACTAAACCCAAATTAAAAGAAGCTGATCCAGGTTATGACAAAGGCAGAAGCGAAGTCGAATCTACTTTCTACTCCGATTCTGGTAAATCAATTTTCTGCGCATGAATGCTTAAAAATACAGAGCCGTGCTTTATTTAACAAATACAGCCTGAACTTTTTTGCACTAATTTACTACACACTTAAATGGGCCAAAATGTTGCAGGAATTATGGTACAGGAGCCATCATCATCTAACAAACGAAAAATTCCATCACCAGAAGAGAGTGGAAATGGATTGAAAAGTTCATCCCTTGGCCAATCCTCTGGATTCGGGGGAGGTAGACGTCCTGACAGTCCCTTCTTCTGAGACAACAAATATACATTTTGTATTGTTAATATTATCATTGATCAAATGTAATAAGTATTGCCTCCCCACTTCCAATATTCTGCTACTAACGGGTTATCTGCACAATATTGGGGCATAATAAGCAAGATGTGTATTTGTTTTCAGTTATTAATTAGGCTTATATGCAAAATTTTATTTCCGTCTCAAATTTCGACTCACATTCTTTCAATCTAGTTTTCCTAGCCTATTTTGTTATTCACTACAAAATTTATTATTATCAATTTGAAGCCGAAGAAATTTCTTATCGAGTCTGTGGTAACAATTATATTTACGCTGAAAGTTATAAGACAGTAAGGGAAGAAGAAAATAATTTTGCAGCAAAATTTTAAAAATTTTCCTTTTTTTATTTTAAACTGGTCTTTATAGTGTTGATTTTTTTAAATATGCTTCAAATCGTTACCATTAGTTTGAGAGATAATTTTCTCAGCTAAAAATGATATAAAACTATTAAGCATTGAAATACAAAATACAAAATATGTTCAATTAAAAAACGATGATATTTCTCTGTAAATTTTTCTAAATCATCTTGCATTTATTCGATTTGTAAAAGCAATAAATTATTTACAAGCGAATATCTCACACACTTTTATGACTTCCTAGTTTTGCGGAAGATGATTTTAGGTCAGAGCAATGCTGTGTGGATCTTCTTAATCCGTGTAATCGGCTAAATAAAGCTATGAAGCTGACCATAATTCCTACATTATTCATATGTATTGGTTTGCAAACCTTATTAACAAACAATCAGATTGAAGCCAAGAAGCATTCTAAAAAGAGGGATGAGAGCAGTAGCGAGAGTAAGGAAGAGACCAATCCAGGTGACCATTATTCAGCTACATTCGAGTCTTGATTTCATAAATCCGACCTCACCTCATTTTAGCTATAGACCGTCTAGCGGTTAATTTGGCTGGGGCATTTGTGAAGGTCTGAACTATAAAAATTTTAGATTCTATTAAAACAAATAAGTTGCAATTTAGTCTATATTCCCAGAAATAGATAGAACTGTAGGCAGCAAACACCAACAACAAGCTAATGACCAAGGGACCAACCCTGTCTCCAATGAGGTCAGAAGAGCTCCATCAGCGCCATCGTCCTTGCAATTGTTACGACAGGGTGTGGGCCCTGGAGTTACAGGTGGGAACGTAGTTTGTAAAAGAACGTAAAAACAGGCAATAGAGTGTTTTGCGTTTCTGAAAGCCCCATTATTAGCTTATTTCAGCTCTACAGAAGCAAGAAAGCAGTCCACAAGTAGCTAACCCATTTGGTGACACATCATCTTCCTCTCTATTCTCAACTGGTGATAGTGGTGTGTCTGGTCTCGGCTCCTTAGCTGGATTATTACCTACATCACAACTGACCAGCTTTATACCATCTCTACACTCTGACAACACTAATTCCGTAATATTCAATACAATATTGCTAGATATAAAACAAATCAGGATCTATAGGCAGCCACCGTTGAGGCCATCAACGCAGCAAAGAGACAAAAGTATTTAATTGAACTGCAAAGACACCAAAATGAGTTAAACCAATACAGTGGCAAACAACTAGAGTATTTGGATCAGGTGAGCTTTCCAAATTCACCAGATATTTATAAAACATTGGTTGGTTTTTTCAGCAGAGACGCTACCAAGAAGCCATGGTCAACCATCAGGCTGGAGCGGCGGTATATATTTTGCTATTATGGCACAACTCAAAATTTGAAAAATCAGACAAATCTCACAAAAAAATCAGATTGCTGCAACGACAAATAATTCCTACTGATTTTTTTTTGCTTGGAATAATTTGTTGTTTTTTACAAAATTATTTAGAAAATGTATTTTGTAACACTCAGAAAATAGTCATTATTAGAAAAATTCACTGCAAGATTTTTTGTGTTTTGCCTTTTTGCAATTTTAAAATTACAATAGGAATAGGATGAATAGGAGATGCAGGGTTAGAAAGTGGTACACTTGGGAATATATTTTTAGATAGATTTTATGCCTAACGAGCTGCTTAAAGAACTTACGTGACTTTTACCGCACCTTTATTTGAACAGTAACAAGACAAAAATGGACCCGACTTTACAACAGAATATTACAATACTATTCTTTACCGCAGGTTTAGCCAAAACCACAGGGACGATTGCGCCGTAGTCATAGCGATTATCAATTTTTATAGCAAAATTTTTGGCGAGATTTTAAAGATTTTACTTGTTTTTCTATTACAGTTAAACCAGGGCTCCCAAATGAAAATTTTGAAAATAAGGATATTTAGGGTATTTTGGGGAAAATGGCATTTTAGCCAGTGCTTATTGCTCTTTTGACCACCGAAAATAAGATTTCAACGAAAAATTTTGAAAAAAAATAAGATTTGGGGTCCCAAAATAAGGACAAATCTTATTAATAAGGACATTTGGGAGCCCTGAGTTAATCCTATAAATATAAGAGCAATACTTAGCTTTTAATGCAACAGCAACAACAAGACTTTCTCAACAAAATGAAGAATAAATATGCTGGTTTCAATGACCAAACCACCAATGACCACCACTCAACCATCCATGATGACAGCAATTCCGGTGACAAGGACTCTGGTAATGAAACTGTGGACCGCCTCAAACAGTTCTTAAGGGGTGGGCAATTGAATGAAAAGATGAAGGAAGGCATTCTCAAAGCACTTCAGACTTTGGACGAGTGGGACAGAGCAATACTTGCAGAGATTTATAAATAAAGTACTAGTATTTGTAGGGAGACACCTAGGAAAGCGCAACCCAAACAGACTGACCATTTGGAGCAGGAATTGGAGAAGCTTTTAGAGGAATCAGGCCAATGTCATAAATGCTTGCCCTCGTTGGAGATAAACAAGTTGAAAGGGTCTTGGACACAAGTCTATGGCAACCCAGGGGTAAGCCTGTCTGATGTTAAGTTGGTTCGTACAATAGAAGATAGTAATCTATAGCACCGTCAAGCTTGACAGGACACTTATTTAACTACGTAAGCATTTTTCGGACAGACCAGTTAATGTTAATTAGCATTAGTTAATTAGCTAAAACCACACAAAAATGTTGATTAAAAAAGCAGACACTTCTGGCACCTCTGCAGACAAAAAATGCGCCAGTTGCCAAGTTTTCACCAGGGACACTGACGAATTTCACTTGATGTTAAAGTCAAGATAAAGCTAAGTTGAGCCTGTTGGTCAACTAGGGTTTACGAGGATAATTTTAGGCTATAATTTTGATGAGAAACCTAAAAAGAAACACTAGTAGAGCTCGACGATGCTTAAGAATGCTATTATTGCCAGATTGCCTTAGAAAAGACGCTTCTTCCACGAAAACTTTAAGCTGAACATAGACTTTAGATACTGTCCAAAACCTATTCCACCCTGCTAAGCCTCCTGGAATTCAGTGATAATGAGCAATCGGAGGATATGGACAAGGACGAGCCGCTGACACTCAACATCACAACCAAAAGAGGTTGTGAAATTGGTTGAATAGTATCGATACAGGGTATTTTTTTAGCCAGCTGTGTGGGTCTAGAAAGTAAGACTTCTACAAGCCAGACATCCAAATTGAATATTTGTTTTAGTTGGGGGCAAGAAACGTAATCGAGTTTTCATTGCAGTAAACCTTTATTTTCGAGATGATACTCCCACCCATGAGCTATATGAGGTAGTAGGTTTTAACTTTAAATATATCGAAGTTGAGCATGCAATCCACTATCAATATAGTGAAACTTTTACAATTTTTATTCACATTTTATAACACTAAGTGTGCAAACATTGAGTATCACATTACTCTACCGTAAAATGACACACATTTAGATCAACGGTCATGGAAAAGCAGTAGACAATACCCTCCAGATAGACTTGGACCTAATGCACACATCTGGTGGATTTCCAAAACTCAAGAACACTTTTACTAAATTTGTCAATTTAGTATGTGTGGTCAAAGCTGGTCCAGCCGAGGTAAATGCGTATGAATATGTGGTTTTGGCAGACACTTCTGGCACCTCTGCAGACAAAAAATGCGCCAGTTACCAAGTTTTCACCAGGGACACTGACGAATTTCACTTGAGGTTAAGGTTTTTTCTCAATTGGTCAAATGTCTAAGATTAAAAATTTCAGGTACTACGATGATGTGGCCGACTTCTTAAAAACACAAGTTATGAATGATCGCAGAATTTTGCCAGGTATGTGTATTGGTTTACCAGTATGTTTTTAAAGCCCGCTTTATTCAGTGGCTGCTTTACCCTCACCTAAACTATGCCAACTGTCAGGCAGCATCAACAGATGATGATGTACATATGACTCTTTGTATCTTAATAATACGCATTTGGGGAGTTGTACCTCCGAGCCATAAAACCTTTAAACTTATGACTATTTTCAAGCAACAGATCTCTGCGTTGTGATTCTATTTGATGTTATTTCGATGATGATACCGTTGTTTTGATTTTTTTACATAAACACTTTTCAATAACAATAAATATTAAATAAGAGATGGCACAAAAATACTTATAGGAATCCAATACCCGGGAGACTTGGTTGACAAAAAACAACTCTCAAGGCAGGGCTGCGAAACGTATTAGGTTGGTGCATAAGTTTTAAACCATACAAAAGACCGCCAAAATTTTCTTAAAACAGTGTAGACATCAACAAATATTTAATACCATTTTGTAGCCCTAAGTGTCCTCTTTCAAATAACATATTACACTTAGCTTGATTATTTTGGATAGGTCACCATTTGGCTCCAAACACCTATGAGGTTATTTTGAGAAGTTGACACGAATTTTCATCACTTTAAGTGATCAAAGTTTTTTTTGAATCTCGAGCGTCATGGCATTATCTTATCACTACGTTGTAGCGCAGCTCAAGAGCTACAAAACCCTCGTTACAGAATGATCTTTTGATATCTGAGTGTTGAGATATGACCTTTTGGAAAAAAATGATTTCTTGAAAAAATGACCAAAATCCGAAAAATTGGCAAAAACTTGGATTTTGGTCATTTTCAAGAAATCAATTTTTCCAAAAGGTCATATCTCAACACTCAGATATCAAAGATCATTCTGTAACAGGGTTTTGTAGCTCTTGAGCTGCGCTACAACATGTGATAAGATAATGCCATGACGCTCGAGATTCAAAAACGTGATGAAAATTCGTGTCAACTTCTCAAAATAACCTCATAGGTGTTTGGAGCCAAATGGTGACCTATCCAAAATAATCAAGCTAAGTGTAATATGTTATTTGAAAGAGGACACTTAGGGCTACAAAATGGTATTAAATATTTGTTGATGTCTACACTGTTTTAAGAAAATTTTGGCGGTCTTTTGTATGGTTTAAAACTTATGCACCAACCTAATATTACCCCAAATGTTTAGAACTTTTAAGATTTCACGTCTAAATCTCAACAAGCACGGGATAAAATGTCACTTCTTGGTTTTTTTTTCCCTGAAAGGCGATTGCATTGCATCACCACTGAGTGGGTACATGTCAATTTTGTGCCGCCAATTTTGTGCGGAAAATTTTGTGCGGTCAATTTTGTGCCGACCAATTTTGTGAGGGCGAAACTATTTTTTTTAACTCTAGGTAAATTCATCCTCAGTACATACATACTCAGTACACACAATACATCCTGGGTAGATTCATTCTGGTAAATTGGATTAAAGAGAATTGTTCGCTATTTAAATAGTCCTCATCTATCTGCAGTGGCACAAGTCCACTCTTATTCTGTCAGATATATCTTCAACCGTATTTTTTTTCAATGGTCCTCTTTCTCCCTCAATGGTCCAGAACAGACAAGGGTCGATTCAGACAGTCGATTCGAGACAGGTACGATTCGAGACGAGCGATTCGAGACAGGTACGATTCAGACAGTCGATTCGAAACAGGTACGATTCGAGACGGTCGATTCAAGACAGGTACGATTCGAGACGGTCGATTCAAGACAGGTACGATTCGAGACGGTCGATTCGAAGACAGGTACGATTCGAGACGGTCGATTCAAGACAGGTACGATTCGAGACGGTCGATTCAAGACAGGTACGATTCGAGACGGTCGATTCAAGACAGGTACGATTCGAGACGGTCGATTCAAGACAGGTACGATTCGAGACGGTCGATTCAAGACAGGTACGATTCGAGACGGTCGATTCAAGACAGGTACGATTCGAGACGGTCGATTCAAGACAGGTACGATTCGAGACGGTCGATTCAAGACAGGTACGATTCGAGACGGTCGATTCAAGACAGGTACGATTCGAGACGGTCGATTCAAGACAGGTACGATTCGAGACCGTCGATTCGAGACAGGTACGATTCGAGACGGGCGATTCGAGACAAATTTTTTTAAAATTCAAATTAGTATCAAAACACCTACACCAGCTTACTAAATACATGTTGATAAGCATGGAAGTAAGTTAGCTCTTCGGCCAGCGGTTTTACATGAAAATGCATAAGACATAAACTCAATTTTCGGTGATCATTTATTTAGACAAATAACAATTCGCCAACTTGCAACGCATTCGAAGATTGTGGCGCTGTTTCCCATGATAAGATTCAGCTGTGTTAGTCTCTTCTATTAGGTTGTCCCAAAAGTTGTGAGACTAACCGCGTGAATTTTTTTGTGAAATTTTTTGACTGATTTTTTGAACGTATTTTTATTATTCGTGCATGTTTAAGTATTCTTGAGGCTATTTTTCAATTATTTGTATTTTGAGTTTGTTTTTAGCAGATTTCAACTAAGACATTATTCAAAAGCTTTATTCAACAAAATAATCTCCATCACATTCAACAACATCTAAAATCAAAAATAATGGCAACACATTAATGGTATGATGGCATTATTGGCATTAATGGTAACACAAGTGAAAATAGCCTCAAGAATACTTAAACATGCACGAATAATATAAATACGTTCAAAAAAATCACTCAAAAAATTTCACAAAAAAATTCACGCGGTTAGTCTCACAACTTTTGGGACAACCTAATATTTCCTGGAACTCTGGAAAACACTGGAAATTCCGAGAACACACATTAGCCAAATTAATTTGCTAGCCCATGGTTAAGGAAAAAATTGCAGAAAAAGACTAACTGCGCCTTAAAAACACGTTTTTACACGTTTGGACTGTTGAAACATCAAAAAAGTGGCTATAAGTTGATTTGAGCGTGTTCAGGATTGTGTAGTCCTCCTTTAATTGTTTTTTCTAAATTTTAATTTTAAAATTTGTATTAGAAAACTATTACAAGATATCTATGGTATCTTATATTATTGATCATGAGCTTTACTCGGAATCATGTCAACTTCGGGGGCTTGGAGTTGCGATGCGCACACCCACGTACCTTTACACATATCACTCGAAAGTGACTCTGAATGCATAAAAAGCATGCGTATTACCGAAATAGATTCTAGGAGGGCTGGTTACAGTGAAAGAGCGGCAAAAGTTGTAGCTCACTGAAAAAACATGCTCTAGAGTGTTCTGAGATTTCCGGTACATTTAAGTTTTGCCTCTCTTCTTTTTTGTTCAAATTTTTCTGCGGCTTTTTTGCTTTAAATAATATTGGGTTGATTCATAATTTATGCGTATTTTTGTTGCCTTATGATTCTTTTGATCTATTTCTTCTTTAAATTTGCTTTTTTGTTTTAAAGTATGCCCTCGCTTTTAGTTAAGAAGAATGCGCGTCGAAAACCACCTTCACATTCGCCATATCATGCTCTACCACTTCGAGAAAGGATGGAGGGCAGCGCAGTCTTTTCGCGATCAGTCTTTTCGCTTTCGGCGAAGAGGCGATCAGTCAAAGTCAGGTGGAAAGATTTGAGAGCTTGATCATTAAATTCAGATGGGCGACCTCTTCCATTCTCATCTTGCAAGCTTGTGTCACCGGATTTGAAACGCTTGAACCATTCTTCTTAACTAAAAGCGAGGGCATACTTTGAAACAAAAAGGCAAATTTTAAGAAGAAATAGATCAAAAGAATCATAAGGCCAGGCATGGACACGGGCCGAATTTTGGCGGCCCGGCCCAGGGCCGTGATAGTTGGGCCCGGCCCGGCCCGCCTCTTTTTAGTCTTCAGCCCGGCCCGGCCCGGGCCGGGCCCGGAAGCCCTACTTCAGATATACTCAAAAATTTTCGACATTTCTTGAGAAAAACAAAGAGTCTTTATTGATATCCCAAAATCAAACAAATCAAATCAATCAAATGTAATCTTATTTTTTAACAATGATCGGCCAATACATATGGAGGAAATCGACGCTGCCGACAATTTCTCGCGAGACTCCACCACCAGTTTTAAAAAATACCAAAAAACGCCGGTAACAATCTCGATATTTCGAAAATCGGTAATTTCGGCAATCCTATAATGAATCTCTGGTTGGGTGGTTTTGGCGGGAAATTCAATAAGAAATTAAACCGGGCTTCAGGGCCCGTGTCCACCCCTGCATAAGGCAACAAAAATCCGCATTAATTATGAATCAACCCAATAATAAAATTTAAAATATACATAACTGGCGAATCAATTTTATTTGCCACACGACCTCACGATATGATATCTGTATAACAAAACATGAATAGTAACGTTTATAGAGCTGTCAACAGGACATACATACATATATTCAGCTATATTTACATGAGCATGAGGCAGATAGATTTGACTTGTTGCAGCCTGTAAGCATTCAGCAGCTCAACACTCCTCCAACTAAATGTCATTAGCATAGAAATAAGCCCTTTTGTGGTTGTCCTTGAAGCAGTAGAATACTTTGAACACTATCCTGCTGAATGCTCTTCGGAAATCTCTATTAAAGATACCTTAAAAAATATTTAGTATTAAAATGGTTTTAAAATAACTAATTTTACCGTAAATGATTGGGTTTGCCGTACTTAAATTTTAAATACTTTCAGTTAAATACCAAAAAATATTTGTGAGAGGACTAACCTATTAGCATACCCCAACCAAGTTACAACCTAAAAATAGACTTGACAAATTTCAATTTAACTTATTAAAAAAAATATTTACCTGGAATACACGCGCTGGGAAAAAGTTGGGGTATAGTGACCTCCAAATATTAATCACAAAGAACGGAAGCCTGAACATATTAAGTTGTACTTTTTAATCAATCAGCTAAGGATGTAACTACCAGCAAATAAGAAATGTGCCCATGATAATACCCAGTGTCAATCTGTAATGTTAAATTTAACTGATTAAATTTGATCAATCATCTAATAACGGGTGATCCAAAAGTTCCCGTGAAAATTTTATCGCTATTTTTTTGTATTATTTCAAAACCATAAATTTCTGTGTAATGTTATAAAATGTTGCTCATTTTCTCCTCTTTCAAATGGTATATCAACAATTCATTTCACTCATCAAAATAACCACCATTTGCATCAATAAATTTTAAAATTTTCACGGGAACTTATGGATCACCCGTTATTTGTACTTTCTGCGTATTTTTGTATTAGCAAATTACCCTAAGGGAACGTCCATAAATTATTTCAGACTGACAGCCCGGTTTTGGCGACCCATACCCCCTGTCAGAAGATGTCAGAATGGGCCGGAACCCCCTTATTAAAATCTGACAGTTTTCTGACACAACTTTAGACTTCCAAATTTTACATTGTATATATTATATACCGGGTTGCCAGTTCAACCGGTTCAAAAGGTATTTTTATATTATAGTTGCATACTGAAATTTCAATAGCATACAAAATAGTTTTTTCGTAAATATGTGTTAGCTTGGTCTTGACTCACTCATTCGCCTCTTCTTTTTCTAAGGCCTTGTTTTTTTGATGCTTGAGACCATTTCATTGGCCGAAAGGATATCCAACAGCCGGAGCTTCAGGTATTGGTTCATAAAGTAGACTGCAGATATTAGCACTATCACAGTAAGCCTATAAAAATGCATCTACGATGGTGATGTTGTCGTCAATCAAAGAGTTGCTGGCAGGAGTAGGAGGAAGTGTGGCTGCAGGAAGGAGGAGGAGGAGTTAACTGCTTTATGGACGTTCCCTATGGATTTCAAGAAAACTATCAAGAATTAGAAATGGAAAACTTAAAATATGAGCCATAATAAAATATGGACTATATGTTTTAATCTTATTTTGCAATAAATACATTTATTTTTTATATAACGTTCAAAACAAATAAACAAATTAGTCACAAATTAAACAGATAAACACACAAAAAATTAGGTCAAAATTTTCAAAACTGATTTAAACTATTCAAGAAAATTTTCTGTGAAATCTGACATTCCTGTCAGAAAAAAGACCATTAACCCCCCACCCCCCTCTGTCAGATTTTGTCAGATTGGGCTGGGATCCGTCCCACATAATTTATGGACGTTCCCTAAGATCATATTTTCTAGCCAAACTATAAGCATAAATACAAAAAAGCAAATCGGATGCAAAAAATGAATAATTAATATATGGCGTTTCCAAAAAAATGCAATAGTTACCTAGCTTTTTGATCGGACACAGACTTGTTCACCGTACTCTTTTTGGTTTCCTGGGAGTTAGGCAGAAACTAAAATTTCTTGCTTTTTTAATAAATTAAGCAGTGTTAACCCACTTTTACATTGCAATTAGGGCCTTGTTTAAAGGTAGATCCGATATTATCACAGGTTGGTGGAGAAAAATCCTAAAGTTAAAGACATCAATTCAATGACAATTTGAATTCAATGACAAATTTACTAAAACTTTTCACTCTCTTTGTAATTCACTTACTTGTTTCAAACGCCTGGATCGCTCTGGTATGACACTCGAATTACTGCTATTGCTACTTCTGTTCTGCTGCTGTTGTTGATGTGTATTGCAGATAGTTGACTAAAAACTATGAATTTTCGGGATAGCACTTTTATTTATTTTTCTCACTCTGACAAAGCCTTAGACCCAGTAAGATCAGCACACAATTGCAAAAATTGTATTTAAAATAACGTAGAATGAGTCACATACATTTTCGAAACAACATATTGATTTTAAACTTTTAAAAGACTCACGTAAAAATTGAATTTAAATTTAAATCTTAGACTGCACTAAATATTTCACAATGAGTTTTTCATTGTTTTGTAATTGCTTTGTGCCTCTGTCCCCTCCCGCAAAATCAAAAAACAGGGGACCCACCTGATTATTATTATTGTTGTTGTTATTATTGCAACATGTAAAGGCATGTTGTGGATGTTGCATGCTGTCACTACTACATTTGACCATATCTCCAGCGTAGTGAAGAGCTGTGTGCGACGCCTAAAATAAACAAATACGAAAAGGAAGTAACGACAGCGGGAATTTTGTCACTATCTGTGCATTCACACTACACACATATATATATATATATATATATATATATATATATATATATATATATATATATATATATATATATATATATATATATATATATATATATATATATATATATATATATATATATATATATATATATAGAGAGAGCGAGAAGCACAAGAGAAGGTGAGACTATAGAAAGATAGAAGCACAAACAAGAAAGCATGGACGGACAACCACTTGACGTATCCTATTGTCACTTGCCAGCTGAACAAGTTATACTCTTAAAACTTTTAAGACATTTTTTTGTATTAAAATTACCTGAAGGATCAACATGCTAGTTGCCTGCTTTAACTGAGCCCGTATACTGAAAAAATCTAGTTAGGGCAAGATTTTATACGGTGGTGAAATCAACCTCCTGACATGCATTCTGGCGTAGAGGTATAATTTAGTGTACAGTGCTACCATGATAGTAGCAGGCAGAAAAAAACTCAGAATTGAGCTAAATAAAGACCATTTTATGAAAAAATGAATTTTAATTGATCAACCTAACAATGGCATACAACGGCATCAACATGAGCTGACAGGTGGGTCTAAAACATGCAATCAATTGAGTGTATTCAGTCTTACATTGAGTATTACATTGAGTTTACGTTGAGTGTTACAAAAAGAGCAGCATTTTTCTTTCTCTTTAGTTATCAAATCTCTTTAAAAAAAAATGACTAGACTGATTTATCCTATTCATGAAAAATTTTCTAAGGCCTTATGGATATTAGGCAGAGATTTTTTCAGATTTCGAATAGCTTTCGCCTCCAAACGTTTCCAGAAGTATGCCCAGGGCCAATGGGGCTACTTTGCAAAAATTTACAATTTATAAGCCATTTTTACGAGTAAAAGTCGTTTAAATTGATCAAGACTTTCACTGACTTAATTACTCATTGCTCATAAGAAGTTTTCCAGCTTATAAATGTGAAAGTTAGTAGTGATTACAAAGTTTGAGCCGCGAACTTGAGAAACTAATTTTGCCCGGTCAACCCTCTGATGCGCAAAACTCAAACATGACTGACCTGGAGGTTAGATTAGATGGCTCTAGATCTTGTGCTGTCACCAGTTTGGTTGTGGTAGTAGCAGCAGTTTCTAACAGTTCAGTGCTTGCAATTCCAAAAATAATTTGAGCCGAACCGATGAAAAGTGAAATCAGCCAAATGCAGATAACTCCTATGCAGATAACTCCTTTATTGCTATACCTGAAGTATTTTTTACTAACGATTGCATTTTCGAATTGCACTTTTTAATTTTTATTTCCGAAATTATATGTTTTTCGAATTAGTCTCTTCGCTTGAATTGGCGAACACTTTTTTGAGTTTTTTCACTTCAAAAAATGTCTTTTTTCTTAGAAAGGCAAAACTTATGAATATTTTATGAAGTTTAGGAGTGGAAGTCAGGCTTTTGTTTTCTCACGCTATTTTCTGAGTTTTCCGGAATTTGTTTTCTTTGTTTGAAAGTAGTTGAAGATGACAAGAATACTTGCCACTTTAATACCAAGTACCAAACTACTACTTAGACTACACAAACATATTCTTTCGACTATGCGATTTGAAATCAATAGCCTAGTTTCAGGCAAAATTTTGCATCAAATCAATTAGATTAATGCAAAACAAACCTAGCATATTTCATGGGCCTGCTAATATGCAAATATCTGTCCAAGGCAATTGAGCACAAATTTAAAATTGAAGCAGTTGAGCAAGCAATGTCCTAAGAGTGAAATATTGAAAAAAAAAATTGGGTTGAAATATTATTACTAAACAAATCCAAAATTGGCAGTACGCTTCTCCAAAGGGCCAATAACTGGAAAATTAATGTCTTTTTAATATAACACGAGAATTCCTGACTGTAACGTAGGACTATATGATGGTGTTCAGGCTGCCTGAGCACGACGATCTCAAAATCGGTTTCACCTATTCCTAAGTTGAATCTTGTACATGACTCAGCTGTTAAAAGTGTTTTTTAATACATAAATATCTTACACTCAGCAACAGGGGAGTAGCCGGAGTGAGGGGGGAGGTGGTTGTTAGGCGGGTGGTCTGACAGGGCTCCTTATTCTCCGAAGCATGGGGTTAATTTCGATTTTTACCGTAGCAGGAGGAAAGGTGAAGGAGGTGGTAGTCAATTAAAAAAATCGTAAAGGGGCAAGGATCCATTCTTATTCTTACACCAGTAAAGCTAAACTAATTCCACTTTTGAAGTCTGCTTGACCAAAAATAAATCTTAAAATTAATCTAACTTTCCCGATTTGTGAGTCGGAAAAAAGCTTTATGAATCACACTCGTACGGTAATTACATCTGATATATATTTTAGAGCATACCCTAGAAGGTCGTTAGCAGCGGCGAAAATCATCACCTTAATTAATAAAATAATCGTTTCTCAACTTTCCAAAAAATAAATTATGAGAGCACTAACCAGTACTGAGACAAATAGGTCTGATACAGCCAGACTTACTAGAAACAAATTTTCAGGTTGGCGTCTTAGCTTGCGATCCTGTAAATCACACATAACATAAGCATTAGCTTTTGTAAATAAGCAACTGACAAAGAAGACAGCCGCACAAACCAGAACATTACCACCCAGTGCCAAAAGTATTAAGCAAGTAAATAAAAAAAGAGCTAGAAACTGGGCAATATAGTATCCCATTGGTATGATGAAGCAACAATAGCTGCAATGCTAACAAAGGCATCTAGTAAATCTGCAAGTTAAAATATTTTTAATTCAAAAAGCAATCTTTTTGATAAATTCAACCTTTGTTCATAGCAATTAGTAGAAAAAGAAGTAACCATTTGGTTTAAAATAGTATAATCACTATGGGTTCACCCGTTTAATTGGCTTTAGCACACTAGCAATAAGCCAGCTAATGTGAATTGCTGCATTTTGTAAATCAGTAATTTCAAATACATTAGCAGAAATAATCTATAAATAAACTATTCATCGTAATTATATGAGAAAATAGATGCAATAACGAAAAGGAACAATTTTTCACTAGATGCGATGCAATGTAAACAAAACTTAATTTTGTTCGAAACAGGCCTTGAAAACTAATGCGTCATGAAATACACGTCAAATATTTTTGAGTGCTTTGTTTCCTGTGATGGGCAAATTTTTAGAGAATTTTTTAAAGAAATTTCACAACTTTGATTTTGACCTTCCTAATTCACCGTATTTCTTCTAATAGAACGACAGTCTCCAATGAAACGACAGTCTCCAATGGAACGACAGTCTCCAATGGAACGACAGTCTCCAATGGAACGACAGTCTCAATGGAACGACAGTCTCAATGGAACGACAGTCTCCAATGGAACGACAGTCTCAATGGAACGACAGTCTCAATGGAACGACAGTCTCCAATGGAACGACAGTCTCAATGGAACGACAGTCTCAATGGAACGACAGTCTCCAATGGAACGACAGTCTCCAATGGAACGACAGTCTCCAATGGAACGACAGTCTCCAATGGAACGACAGTCTCAATGGAACGACAGTCTCCAATGGAACGACAGTCTCAATGGAACGACAGTCTCAATGGAACGACAGTCTCCAATGGAACGACAGTCTCCAATGGAACGACAGTCTCCAATGGAACGACAGTCTCCAATGGAACGACAGTCTCCAATGGAACGACAGTCTCCAATGGAACGACAGTCTCCAATGGAACGACAGTCTCCAATGGAACGACAGTCTCCAATGAAACGACAGTCTCCAATGGAACGACAGTCTCCAATGGAACGACAGTCTCTAAGAGTGCGACACCCCAAAAGCCGATTTTATCCAGTGCTGGATGGTTTTTAGTAGGGTTGACCAATGGTAATATTACCGGTATTATTACCAGTAATATTACCGGTATTATTACCCATTTTTTGCAGAATTTCACGCTGAACACAATGGCTAACAAAAAAACGGCTTCAAATAACAGGTTCTGAAATTGTATCAAGACATTCTTCATTTCTCTCTTAACTTTTTATCAAAATCCTCGATGTTGACACCAGATTCGTGCTAATCGTAGTCGATTTGCTTTCAAAACTGCTTTTGAAATCAATAATTCAATAATGTTGTCTTGTGAAAGTTTTCTGAAATCAAGTGTAATCGTCTTCAGTCAATCTTTTCACGTGTCAAATGTCATTTTGGGAACTGCTAAAATGGCAGCTAAGCGTATTTTTGATAAAACTTACAATACAATACAACCACTATGTTATCATAGTCAAAATTAAAATGACTGTATATAATAATCAAGAAAATTTACTAATAATTTATAATTTTTGTTAGTGTTTTACCTCTTAAAGTAAAAAACTTAAAAAAAAACTCTGAATTTTATATTGAAAAGGTTAATAAACTTTGTGATTCTTTAAAGGTCAAACTTTGAAATACTTCGAGATTCACCTGTAATAAATAACTCAAAATTATTTATCTGCGGGCAATATAATTTCAGAAGAAAAAAAGAAAACAAGTTTACTTAATTATCTATGAGCAAAATTTTTTAAAATAGGAGAAGTAAAAAAATGCAAAATTTGTTTTCAAACTCAAAATCTTTAAAAAAAGTAAATTTGGCCAAAAAAGTACAATTTGGTCATTTTTTGTCAAAAAATGACATTTTATCCAGTGCTTATTGATTTTTGAGCACCGAAAAAAAAGTGGAAAATTCCCACTCATGTTACCGTATTTCCTCTAATATGCTCTAATAAGCCGACACCCCTAACTAGGAGGACCTATATCTCAGCCTAGAGTATGTTCGTTGTTTTTAGCCTGTTTTTCACGTTCTCTTAGTTCCCATGAGCTCTACTGATTCCATTTTTCAGATTTTGGATTTACACAAAAATCTCGAGATCGACCAAAAATTTTTCTGATTTTCGGCAGTTTAAAAAATAAGCCGACATGTCGACTTATTAGAGAAAATACGGTATATGCCAAAATGTAGTGGAAATCTGGGCTACATTTTGGTATGACACATGATCAAGAGCCGATTGAAAAAATTGGTTAAAAATGCAAACAATATATTTAAAAATTCGGGATTTTGGGGAGGGCTTCTATTAGAGGAAATACGGTAAATAAAAAAATTGTGAGAATGGGGTAGATTTCTTTATTAAACAGCTCCTCAAACTTAAATTAACTGTCAAATTTCTAATTCCGCTCAAGACAATAAACATTCAAATAGTGAATTTCGAGTTTTTCTTTCAAATCAAATATTTATCGTTTATAATAGAATTTAAAATTTCACAATGACTTTAATATTTTAAAGTAGTTTTAATAGTAAATCGACTACGCTGAATACGAACACGAATATGATTTCGGTAAAAGGTGAAGACAGTTGAAGAAGTTTATAATACAACTTCAGAAGATGTTTTACCCGTTAAAAGTCGCCATGTTTGTTTTTTTAGCTATTGTAAATTTTTTTAGCTATTGTAAATTTTTTTTAGCTATCGTGTTCAGCATAAAATTCTGTACAAAATGCATAGTTCGTCACATTCGTCAATTGCCTTAACTATTCTGCAGTAGTCGTTAAACGACTGTCTAGTTAACTATTTTAAAGTTAATTAATACAATTCTCGGTACTTGTGCTGTTTAAGGCCCCCTTTCTTTTGTTGGATTTTGGTTGCAAAAAAGTGATTTTGATTGATTTATTGTTTGTATTTTTTGTGTCATTTTTCGTCTCATTTTTTTCCCCAGCCGTAGCTTTTGTTTTTTGAGTCCTCGAATTTTTTTTAGCTTTGGCAGAAGTTCAAAATGCGTCACAAGAAAGAATTCGGAACGTCCCGTGAATTATTTCTCAGTTATGTCTCTGATTTTGTATGGCGTAGGAAATTTGCTGGATGTGATGTTTCATATCATTTGTGGTCTATTATTTGTGAAGTGTATCCTGTTGAGTGTAAATAATTGTATTACATGTAAATAGAAGTCGTCAAAAATCACTTTTTTTGCAACAAAAATTCAAAAAAATAAGGGGCCTTAAACAGCACAAGTACCCAATTCTCTATTAAACTACTCCACGATTTGTTTTACTTACTTGCTTAGCTAACTCTTCTGCTTTGATTTTCTTCAAATGATTAACCTAAAATAGTTGCCTGCTTAAGAACTCAATAGCCAACAGGTCAAATTTTTTTGTAAGCTAAGTTTTTTAAGGAAATTTTTTATTAGACTTTTTTAGTTCGGTTAAAAGATATAGAAAAAGTAAGAAATACCTTTTTTCTTCTAAGATAGCTCCCCTGCTCTGAAACATACGCCCTTCTTGATCTTGTAAGGTGACTTTCTTTTAATTTAAAAATAATCTGGCTCTATATGTGTTCACGCGGACGCCGAAAATAATATGCCTCGGTCCGCCTGTTGTTTTTTCTACAAAATTTTTACTTTCGCCTTAGTCCCCCAAGCTGATTTTTTCAAAAAAAAGAATTTCTGAAATGTCTCAAAAATCTCTTCTGTAAACTCTTTGTGTTAAAAATATACGTTTAAAAGACTACCCTAAGATTGCATAGATAGTTATTTCGTCCATGGTTAGGCCGCTGCGCTAGCAAAAGCAGCACACTTTTCGCTGCATAAGATTGGATTAGTTGTAAGTTTCCACCTTATAGACTGTATAATAAAACCACCAGAACTAAACCCGTTGCAAATTAATAGTTTTCGAGCCCATTGAAAGAAGAAAAAATTTACAGAAAAAAACAACAGGGTGCACATTTTTTTTGACGTCCGCCTGAACACATATAGAGCCAATACTTTAATTATTTTAATTGAGGTTTAAACAAAAATTTTGTAAAATGCTTTCTGCTAGTCTATCTTAGATTATCGTAATTGGAAGATCCATCAAGTGATTACTTTTATGAAACTTTACAAAAAAACGAAAAAGTTTATTTTTAAAGAACACTTTTCTAGATCTTCTTACTAGTGCTCAGTGTGCGAGTAACTTAGTAACCACTGTGACTAGTGGTTACTAGTGCTAAAGTATTATTAAGTCAAGTGTCCGCACAAGCAAGAT
This sequence comes from Ditylenchus weischeri, assembly GCA_029231635.1. NCBI lineage: Eukaryota > Metazoa > Nematoda > Chromadorea > Rhabditida > Anguinidae > Ditylenchus > Ditylenchus weischeri. Next base: position 54,791 of record JAMRYI010000162.1, on the reverse strand, counting down.
TTTCTCGCTTGGCATAATTCTAATTGAATAAAAAGTCGGTAGCTCTGTTTTTTTTCTGGTAAGACTACAATATCCAAATTTGTTCTAACTAAATGTACACACAGACACTAACAAACTGTTTTCTGTTGCACCAATTAAATTAACAGATCAAAGTTCTCTGGCAGTGGCAAATGTAAAAAAGTTAGGCGGAAACTGTTAAAAGAGAAAAAATGGAAATAATTTTCTCTAATTTCCCTTAGCCAGATTTAGATCATAATTACTAGCAGTAGTATTTTTGTTACTGAAGCTAGCTGATAGGCACAAAAAAATTTCCTATTTTTTTCTCCTCACTTAAACAGAGTTGACTCTGGCTCTTAACCTAGTAAATCCAATTAATTTTTTGCCTCTGCTTGAGAGAAGAAGCTTTTCCGGAAATTAATGTTGTTGTTTCCCCTTGTTTTAAGGATCCATAAATGCGCTTAGCGCCCAAAATTTTTCTTCCTAGATTTTGGCTTATTTTTGAGAGAGAAAAAATTGCGTCATTTTTTTAAGTGATAGACTGGTTTATTCGAGTAAGCTAAAAGTTTTCAAGACACTTGCGTGCTGACACTGCGTTACTTGACCCTTTTCCAGACAATAGCAGAAACTGAGTTTTTAAGCTCACAAAAGTTAGAAAAGTTAGTTTTCTTTCAAAAGACATTCGCCTTTAAATTCAGACGGTAAACATAGCTAAGAGTTTACTGGAAAGCTGACGGGTAATTTAGGGGGTTAAAATCCTAGAAATGTTGGGAAGCATAAGTCAATCCAATACTCTTTGAGTTTTTAATCACAGTAAAAACAGCGGTATTGTTTTGAAATTTGAAACAACAGAGTCAGAGAATAGCTTTAATCAGAACGCTAATAAATTAGTGTGATTAGAATTTAAATTTTCTAAAACATCGCTTTTTAATAAGGTACAACATTTAACATTTTCATTAAAAAAACAACTAACTAGAAGTGGATGAAAATCACTTTTCGGATAATTGATTGATACCGGTTGGGAGCCGTTTTTACCAAGTTAGGAAAAATCAGGAATAGTACTTTACTACAGTAGAACCTTCCTAAAACATAACTCAAAGGTCGGGCTAAAAACTATATCTTATCGGGAGGTTATGTTGCAGCGAGGTTATGTTCTACGAGGTTTATTTAACTTTAATCCTATTATATGTAAAACTTTTTATGTTATGACGAGTTTTATGTTATATCGAGTTATGTTATAGCGAGGTTTGACTGTGATTCATTGAGAATAAGATTCAATGAGATTCTTCATTCTCATTGATCTTAGTTTATCAGCGATAAAACCATGTAAAGAATCATAAATACACTGACAAAAAAGTACAATTTTTTAAGTAAAAAACCTTTTTTGCTAAACTAAATTTACTGGATCAGTCACCATATTTCAAATTTGTTCATAAAATAGCAATGGGGTTGAGCTCAATTATTCCAATTTACCAAAGCTGTTCACACATTAAAGGCAGATTCTAGATGTGGGTGTGAAGCAGAATACTTTAGCTCCTTTTATAAACACCTCCCTCTTTTCAGACACTTAACTAAGACCATAAACCAGACTGGAAGCTATAAATAGGTTTGCTACTACCAGTGCTACTTCTTAAAATCGAGTTAAGAATTCAGAATTAATTCTCAAATTAACATGTTGATTGAAAAAATATTAAAAAATGCCTCCTTGATGGCTGTCCAGTCTCTTTTTGCTGTTTAGCAGACCATAAATCATTTAAGGGGCCAAAACCAAAATATATTTATTTGGGTAACTATAGCAGAGGGCAGGAGTAGATAACAAAGAGCAGTAGTAGCAGGGTTTTGCAACAAAATAGAGGAACAACTTTAATTACACTAGCACTTGTAAAATGGAGGGGCCAAAGTTACATCGTAAAACTGGACGGAAATAGTAGCTGTATGATGTGTTTACATTACATTAAAACAATTTTATGGCTATCTTGAAATTTAGAGTTTTGCTAAATTCGGGTCAAAAGTTTAAATCCTAAGGTTAGCGGTTCGTAAAATTAAAATTGAGTTAACTACTTGTATGACTTGAAAATGACATAAGTAACTTTTCATTTGAATCTTAAAAAGTTTACGTCTTGACAACAGAGTCGGCAAAAGATGTCCGAAACCAGATGAGAATAATTTTTAATTTGAAGTAAAAAAACGATCAGCAGTATGAAAATCGTGTGAATGTATTTCTGCCCCCGCCCCTTGAAACTATTAGTAGAAGCACATATTACTGAATAATTGTTTTTCAATACTTAAAAAACATAAATTTCAAAAAAACTGTGCTTAGCTTAGACAATTGTTTCTTTTAAAAACAATAACAATACAAATATTCTCCCATGATCTTAAAAATAAAGAGATCAGATTTCTTGCTTAATTAAAAGCAATGAATATGTTTATTAAAAAACAAAGATACAAAAAAGTCAACTCACAACTCACCCACTAGCAAAAAAAAAACTATTCAAATCAAAACTAGCAGCAGAAGAATAATTTTTTGCTGCAAACTATTCAACTAGAAATATAAATTAATTATGAAGTGTTTTTTGGTTTTTGATTTAAAATAACCTTATGAACAAAAATCGATTGGGTGAACCTCAAATCAGTTGTTAATGATGAGATTACTGACTAACTAACACAACAAACTAATAGCCTCAATAAATTATTAGCAGTCAATTAAAACACCCAAGGATGCTAGTTTTTGAATTAGCAAAATTTAGTTTTGGTGAGTATTCAGAAAATAGTCTACTTTAATAAAAACCAAAAGTAGAAATTGATTTGATCACTAAGAAAAACAAAGATTAATAAATCGGTCTTTGAGGTAATTAAAGGATCTTTGAGCTAATTGGTAATTAAGCGACAAGACTAAGAAACTAGTCAAATATTGTTTTTAATTTTCAGCGGACTGTTAACCTGTAATACATGGTAAGAACTGGAAAGTTAAATATTTTCTGCTCATAATCTATCAATTGGTATTGGTTGGGCTTGTGCTAGCTAGAAAAAGCACTTAACAAATTTGAGCGAAGTTAGGCCACGCAACTTCGTCGATTTTAGAGCACAAAGCCCAGTCAGCTTGCCTCGGTCCTCCAAGCTGATTTTTTGGAATTTTTCATTAAACCTTTTCAAATAAAAATGATTAAGCTGTAAATAAACCCGAAAATAAAAAACCGGTTTGGGGTTTACTAGGTCAAACTGACTAGAGCGGGTGTTTTAAAATTGGACGCACACTTAAAGAGAGTTAGGTCTTTGATATCTAGGGGTGGTCGATTTTTAAACGTGCTAACGTTTTAAAAAAAAACACTTGGTAGCCGTTCAAACTATTATTGTCTCTGTCTTCTTTGTGTCATAAAGAACATTAAAGCCTTGTCGTAATGACCTATAGTTTCATCTTCTTTAGTCAAAAATCATCTTAATTTTCACATTTAGTGCTTTCACATTATATAAAGCTTGAGAAACAAAAATAGTCCTCTTACAAAGTCCATTAAGCAAGTTAAGCATTCATAAAGTACATTCAAAAGGGTGTATTCAGAGCCAATGCCCACATCCATCATTAGTACAAACACTAGAACAAAACTAAAAAGCCGAAAGTATTGTTCACCTTTCCAAATAAATGTGTGTGTGTGAAAGCTGGACAACGAACACTTTTTGGTTCCAATATTTGCCTATGGCCATTCTGACTCGCGTGAACAAAACAAAAAGGTCCAGCACTTACTTCTCTCCCTTTCTTTTTTAAAATTCTAGGTAGTCCTCCTTTAAGTGGAATAGAAGAAGCAATTCCAGCAAGAGCAAGCCGACTTAAAGTGGCCCGCTCCTTACCCAAACATAGATAGAAGACTTAGCAGTAGCACCAACAGCATCAACTCCTGGGAATACTATTCAATTGGTTTTGTCTACAACTTTTGTTTGTTAGCACAATAAATGCACAACTTGAACAACAACCAGCAATATTAGGAGGAACTCCAATACTGTTTCTTAATCTACTTTTTCGGGTGTGCAAGAAGGGTAGGTCTCCAGTGGGAAGAAGTATCCATAAATTATTATTTTAAGAGTCTAGGCAGAAAGGGCAAGAAAAATAAGAGATAAGTTTAAAATAGCCATTGAGATGGTGCCCTTCTTAGCAATATGAAAGCAATAGTAGTTTGACAAGCTTATTTTTTTAGTTGTGAAAAATGTCTGGGAAATATTAATTAAGCCAGGTTAGGTAGTAAAAAACACATAGCAACTCTTTATTAGAAAAAATTCATCAATCTTTTAATTTTGCGGTTTAAGGAAATAAATTGAAGTGAGCTAAATTGTCTTTTGAAATGATTTTCTTTTGTGTGGGTGTGAGAAAAAATTTATCGGTAAAAAGGCGTTGAAATATGAAGTGCCACATGCTAATGAAGTGCCAGATGCCAGGTTAATGAAAGTACACTTGACTCTCTATATAGTGCCTTCACCTTAAATTCAACCTTGTCAGACTACGACAATTATTTTTACATAGTTTGCCGATTTTTCTTTGTAAAGACGCGAACACGTTTTGTTTGGTATGCTTATTGGTGGAATACAGGTTATAAAACTGAACAAGAATTGCAATTAGGCAAGAAGAGACTGAATGATTTTAATGGAAATTCTTTTCGATCGACTTTGACTACAGATAGTGCCACTGGAGGAGCATCCAATTTAAGTTTAGACGAGAAGACTGGTGAAAGCCGCAAATTGTCCATTAAACTGCACAATTCTTCTTCATAGGGCGGTGAGAGCGAAGACCAGAATGAGTCTTGTATGGCAGCAGCTGGCATTTTAGGTCATTCATCAAATTATTCTGGAGCCTCTTTGCATTCACTGTTATTTTCTGATAATGAATCTAGCGAGTCAGCCTAAGTGGCTTGCACTACTACAGAATTGACTGAACAATAAATTAGAGGATTTGAAATAATTCTAAAGTCAATCAGATCATCCTTCATCGCAAGGATGTTGCCATAGATACAAATATCCGCGACCGAATACTAAGGTTAATCACAAAGGATTGAATTCCGAAATATTTAATCCTTATGCAAAGATTTAACAAACTATTTCGGAAAGTTTTTTGTGCAGCTGGTTAGTGTTTTAACAAAGACCGAAGTATTTTATAGAAAATTCGGTGACACAACCTTATAAATATATTTTACCTTAATACGCTAGGAAATCCGAAATTTCGTCAGACTTTATCAGGAAATTTAAACAGGAATTTTTTTTTAATATAAAGAAATAGTGCAACCTCCAATAATATCTTCGACTCGAGACGTAACATTATTTGTTGTCGTCATATAGACAACTAAAGTTGATCCATTTTTGGGCTTGTCCACAATTAATATCACAAAATAAGACCTCGTAATTAGAGGACCGATTTTTCAATTTAAAGCTAGAATAGGACATATCTATATGCAATTAATTTTAAAGGAATAATATAAAAGTAAGTAAAAACTAGTGAGATAGAGAGAAACATCCTTTCCAAACACTTACACTGAGCAACAACAATAGTGAATGGGCAAAAAACTCCCTGCCTTATTATAAAATTCATAATTAAAAAAGTGCACATAGCCAAAAGTCATGCTTGCACATAAAATTTTTAGAGAGGTAAGTTCAGTTGAGTAATTTAGCGTATACACTAGAAGTTTAAACAGTTAAATGCTGTCTTATATTGCTGTGGATGTTCAAAAAGCAAAGCACTTAAGAAAAGTAACAGAAGATGGCTGGAGATAGTTCAAACAAAAAACCAAAACAATTTCAAACTTGAAGAAAAGCCTTTTTAGCAGCTGTAAAAACTGTAAACAGATCACTTTTTAAATACCATATTCTCTCTAATAAGCAACCCTGCTAAATTACAAAAAGCACTTTCTGTGGTATTGGACCAGTTTATATCAACATTTCGGTAGTAGTATAGAATGCGATTCGCCCGAAAATACGCAAAATGATGTTTTTAGTGTGTTTTGACCTGTTTTTCACAAATAAAACACCGAAAAAAGTGTCGGAAAGAGATTTTTGGTTGAAAATTAAAATAAAAAATTTTCGGTCTGCCTTGCTCCCCCAAGGTGAAAAATGTAAAAAATTTCTAAAAAAATGTGTTTTGAATTGGCGCCAAAACATTTTGAAAGGGAATAAGGGGTGTATTGAGAGGGAAAGGTAATAAAAGGGGGCAAATGTTATGGCAAAATGATAAAATAATTAGACGATTGTATTTCTTGGCTGTCTTACTGGTGTTGATGCTTCGGAGTACCGGCCGGAAACCGGACCGGATTTGCGAAAAAAACCGGAATCCGGCCGAAAACCAGATTTTCGATAAATTGGAAGTTGACTGTATTGGAAGCGTTGACTGTATCGGGAGAGTTAACTGTATTTATGACTGAGAGTTGACTGTCAACTGACTGTCGACTTCAAAACCACTTCCGTCGTTAGACATAAATTTTATTGGCCTACAATCAAATAAAGATAACACCAGAAACAACAAAGAAGAAACACGATTTATGCACATTTTTTAAAATTCGAACTGATGTATTCCCATGTGAACAAATTTTCCATTTCATTTCGAGCACAAACTTAAATTTTGTAATAAAAAGACATTTTTCCTAAAAATGGCAATTCTATTTAAAATTCTATTTATTTTAATTGCAAAATGAAAAACGATTTGATCAACATTTTGGAAATTGAAATAGTAGGAATTGAAAAAATTGGCTAGTTTTTAGCAGAGATAAAAAATAAAACCTTTTCATTAAAAACCAAACTTTCTCTGAATAATAAAATAACATAATCAGTTGCTTCCAGTGAATATACAGGATGAGTTTTTATAAAAGCCTGATGTAATATTGGTCGTTCGTTGAATATTCGTTGTCTCGTTGTTCGAAAGAGGAAGCTCGGTGAAATAGAATGACACCAAATTTTTTTTGTTGCTTTTTTTCTTGAGATTTACTATTTTGAGAAAAAAAAACGTATCTTTTCAGATGCCTTATTCTCCTCAGCGACGATCTCGATGCGTCGAATGGTTCATAGAAGAAGGCAAGAGCGTGTTGAGCTTTCAGCATTGGTACAGTAGAGAATTTGGGTGATATGCGACAACACCGGATTCCAAAAGTATCAAAAAATAGTATGCAAAGTTCCAAGAAAACCATTTGAAGAACAAAAAGCGGGTCGGAACAAAGGTTTGTTTTTTTCGCTGATTTCATTTTCTTCTTTCAGTACGCTCGAGCGCCAGAGAAGACAGCCGAAGTGGTCCAGCTCTTCCAGGACATGATTGACAGAGCAATTGGATCCTATTAACGCCGAATGGAGTACTTCCTTTACAGTTAAAATTGACAATTGTTTTATAAGCTAGTCAAATTGTCTGCTAAACTATCATGCAGTCAGCCTTGACAACTGTCGCTAATTTTGCTACAGTAATAGTTGCACTATTGCAATTTTTATCTAAAGTTGCTTCAGCATCGTTTTGTTAAATAATTGCACAGATAAACTTTTACAACTGTTGACTTAGCTATTCTACAGTTAATCTTTTCTGGTTATTTATATAACTATTCTACAACCGGCACATGTTTACTTCGTGTGGCTCCAATGTAAAGTCAACTTTAAGTCTACGGGCCACACCCCCTATGGGACGGGCCGAAAAAAATCCGGGCGAGCTTTAGCCCGAAGCCCGATAATAATTGAGAGTTGACTGTACCACGAGAGTTGACTGTTTACGAGAATTGACTGCATTGTTGACTAAGAGATGACTGTATTGTTGACTGAGAGTTGACTGTATTGGAATAGTTGAGTGTAGCCCAGTTTTCAATTAGGGGCGAACAATTGGGCCAACCATGTATGTCCCGGCCCGAGCCATAGCAAAAACTGAGCGAGCCGGGCCGTAAATTTTTGTACACCCCCGGTAGGGCCCCCTAAACACCCAACCCAGAACTCCTACCAACCACCTACCAACGCCCCTGCCGACATGTGAAATTCACGTGCAAATTCACTCACCAATCTGATTCACATGTAAAATTTGAATATACGATCCATATTCAACTGGATTTGACTGAATAAATAAATAAATTATAACTATTAATGTAAGCGTAACACTAAAAATTAAAAAAAAATTGAAGAAACAAAAAGCGGTCCTGTTTTACAGAAAATGTTTAATTAAATAATGAAGTAAGATTTAAACTAAGGAAGAAGGGCGGTTCTAAATCCAATTAATTATTTTAAACCATTATAGTTTCTTTTATTCATAGCCATTTCCAATAGAGTGGTACGGTTACGGTTAATTTGGCCCTACCCGGTTTTCAGTTAACCGTGTTTTGTCGTACTAGGTTTTCGGTTTCAGTTAATTGGGTTCGGTTAACCGACCGTGTGCTACCCTAACTTCCAGCATATTTAACAATCTCTCAAATATTAAGAGAATAAATGTAAGTCCAGAGTTTCGAATTCAAAATAAATACAGCTATTATTCAGAGATACAGATTATATTCAAGCTAAAATACAGCTTCGTGTGTGAAACAAATTTAAAATTCACTTTCGAAAAGGAAAAAAAGTTGGTGTGGGTGATTATAGAAATTCTCACATAGCCAAAAAGGAAGCTCCCCATTCTCTTCCTTTGTCTAAGTGAAAACGAGCGCAATTATGCGTTAAAAAGACTGTGATACTTTCCGGCATAAGAAAATTTGGCTAAATAGTAGCATTTTGCTAATTGCGTGAACATAAAAAAATTAACTTCGTTTGTTAGTTAAAACAATATTTTTTTTCGAAAGAAAAGTAGTTTCTAGTTTTGGTGTACAATCAGGATGCTTTGGCAATATTTTTGTTTAGACACCAAATATACGATTTCCAAAATCAATTTTCGAGCTCTGTGTTGCAGTCAGATACCTAAAATGTAGGATACCTGGTTTAGGAACCCACCATGGTCCAACCATGGCTTTTTGAGCCAAGGGACTTAGGGGAACTGCAGCGGACGTGCCAGGGGACTTTGGGAGGACATAAGTGTGTCCCCTGAAGTTCCCCTGAGTCCCATTGCTCGACTACATTTACTATATTTAGTTGACTTTGAACGATATGTAACCAATAGTGGACCATGATATTGTGTTCTTTGGTAGCCTAGTGGTCTGTAGTTCAGTAGTCACGGGTCTCGAGTTGGCCTCCTCGCGGTTTCGTTTCGTATTTTTATGTTCCATTTATTGTTACTGATAATGCTTTGTAACTTTTACAGGGTACAGGGGTACAGAGTACTGGGTGTCCGAAATCAAAAACAAATTTGTGTAGGTGGCTCCTTGCCCGGTCGATTTCCGTTTTCGGGACCCTATCCAAAGAAAATCTGCAGAATTGTGCGTTTTTTATAATGACAAACACAGATAAACCAGTAATAAGAATATACTTCTGATTTTTCTTTATTTGTGCAACAAGTAACAATAGTCAACAGCAAGAAAACTTTCTCAAAGTGATTCTCTTGAGTCTCAATGATTTCTCTGATCCATTTCTTCTGAAACATTTTTTCTCAGCCAGATTTAAGTATTGTTTGCAAAGTGAAGAAAAGACCCGTTTTAAAAAATAAGTGAAAAGAAATGATAAAATTTGAAAACACAAGAACCTGTTGAAACACCCACTGACGGTGATTCGGCCAAATCTTAAACTTGAAAAATGGCAACTGGAAGAGGTCGCCTCAGCTTGCTGTTGGTTCAGTATGTCGTTTAGATCCACCGTAAGCCCCTTTCCGGAAACACGAGAGGTCACTCCATCTGGCACCACTAAAGTCAAGGACTATGCAAACACAACTGACTAAATCATACCACGCACTTAAGACTTAAGTCGAGATTGACCACCATATGCTGCTCTTAAGACGCCTGCTTCCTTCGGAGATTGCTTTGCACGGCCACAGACGATTCTAAGCAAAGCTTGCCTGAAGACTGAGACAGAGCGCTTGAACGGCTGGAGACAAAAACTCTGAAAAACAATAAAAGAAATAATATTTGAAGGAATTACCTAGACCTGGAATCTTTGTCGATCGACGATGGCTTCTTAACATTTTTCTATACCGTACTTTCTTTGAGAAAACTCTCTTTCCGCATCTCCCTTTTGCTCAAGAGTATTTTCACTACCGCCATCGATTTCTTTCCATCAGCACCTTCAGCAGCGATATTTCACTGAGAAGATGAGAAAAATAGGCAAAGAAACAAGGACACACAACCGCTGCAACAAACAAAAATGAAATTTTGTACTCAAATTCGAGGTTTTATAGCGCCAAGCGATCTTATCAACTTGAGTGCCGCTTGTTTGCACAAAGACAAGGCCATAGCGCAGTTCCTAATTCCTGATTAACTCAAAGGAAAACGCATTACAAAAAGTATGCATTAAGCAGACAGCAGACACGTATAGAGACGTGCTTGCCTATGCTGCGCCCAAAAAACCAAAAAACAACATTTTTTGACATTTATTGCCAGATAGGGTAAAGCACATCAAAAACAGCCATGCAGCAAAAAAAAGAAGTCAAATACATGCAAATATGCAAATCAAGAAAGTTGTTTTACAAGCTACGAAAATGCGAGGAAACAACTTTACGAGTTCCATGTTTTTCGAAACTCGTTTTCGCGGGTTCGATGTTTTTCAAAAGGATATGTTAACCTCAGAAAGTATGAATGAAGTTTGAAAAGAGAAGCAGACACAGAAAGTTTCAAAAGCAGAAGCAGGAAGCAGAAACATAAAGTTTGGGCCGAGACTCCGAGACGAGACGGTCACGTCTGCAGCCCTAGTTTTCACATAATTTTTTGCTTCCTACTTAAAAAAGTTTGCGAAATTTGAATTGACGGGGTACAGCTCTCTTTCGTCTCTCACTGCACTTTTATGAATTTTATCGTTTGAAATAGCTCAAAAGAGTAGAGTCAGAGACGAAAGAGAACTGTCCCCGCCAATTAGAATTTTTCACATGCCGCTTCGCGCAAAAAGTGTGGCCCTTTAAGAGTTGAAAAGTCAAATTTCGAAAGAAAAACTCGAAATTATGTTAAATTTAAAAAAAATGTGGGTAGTAAACAAGCTTTTATCATAAATTAGTTTTTTAATCATTTTATTTTTCGATGATATGCCCATTGACAATTAAGAGTTAATTTATTTACAAACCAACAAACTGTAAAATAGTTTATTTATCTCCAAAGCAACTTACACATTCACTGTTTTTTGCAAAAATATACAAATAAAACTGTTTTGTTGTGGTCTTTTTTTCAAATTGTACCTTTTGTCTATCAATACCCCAATCAATCCACAAATTATTAGTCCTTGGAAGTAGTAGGAAATTCTGGATTGACCCAAGTGAACGACTCAAATTCTGATTGGTCCAAATTCATGAGGAACAGACGGTCTACAGGTGTCAGTTGCGGCGCTTCATGTGTAAATTCAGAATCTGAATGTATCTGCTGAGCTAATACCTCACATTATAGAAACTAACCGAAATTGGAGACATCATCTCGAGCTTTCTGCAAATTACAAAAACATTGTTACATTACATAAGGTGACTTAAAGCTAATTTTTGAAATGGTAAAATGGCAGTAATGCTGTTAAGGAATTCTATGTATGATAATAGTACGAAATTCTTAGCGACAACACTGCAGGGTGGACATAAGCTAAACTTTACCAATATACACAACAATATAGTCAATTATTAATTTTACAAACACAATTTAAAAATGTTGACAGAAAAATTCTTCTCGTTAAAAAAAGTTGGAAAACTTGCTTTTCTGTATATTTCTGTATTTCTTGGGTATAAGTCGGGGCTCGTCTCTGTGTATATTTTGAGATTTGTATTTTGCTTTGTGATTTTATTTGAAAATATTAATTTTTTAACGCTCTAAAATTAATAAAGACCTACTAAAATGGCACTTTAAAGAAAAATGATATTTGTCAAAAATTTTAATTGTTTAACTTTTTAATTGTTTAACCTTTTTTAAATGTGCCAAAACCAAAAAAATATATAAAAATAATTAACGGAAAAGTTTTGTATTCTCATAGGCTGAAACTTTTAGAAAAATGTAAACAAACACGTCAAAAATAGTAAAAAATTTAGAATTCTCGGGGTACTATTGTATTTGCCTTAAGAAACGTCCCCTTTGTTGAAATCATGTTCTTGTCTTTTGTTAAAAAAAATACGGTAAAGTCACACAATTTAACAAACTCAGATAGGCCTAAAGCAGGGTTCTAAACTATGAATTTTGATGTGAAGAACAATTTTATTTTCATTTTCATTCGTCGTCGAAAAATGTCTTTTTGTCTAGTACTTGAGTTGAGGTTTGAGTACTAAAAATACAAAATTTTGAAATATTTCTAAAGATTTGAGGTCCGAAATACAAAATAAATATTTGATCAAATGACATTCAAGAACTCTGGCTTTAACTTTAAGGGTGTTCTTCAAATCAAAACTCAATTTAAGTACTATACTGTTACAGTCGAACCTGGATAACCCGACACCCCCTTAAGATCGTTCCCACCTTTGGTCCGACTCTTTTTTACACCGATTTTTGAAATCTTTTGCCAAACGTGATTCGCCAGTCTAGTCCGAAATATCGCAGGGATTCTGATTTTTCCAAAATATCTTATTTTTGCCACAAAGACTCGCGAACCTCGATAAGCCGACACCCCTTTTTGAAAATCAGGTGTCGGGTTATCGAGGTTTGCGAGTCTTTGTGGCAAAAATAAGATGTTTTAGAAAAACGGTTGAAAGACCGGCAAAATCAAAATCCCTACGATATTTTGAAAATGACCGACGAATCACATTTGGCAAAAAAAAATTTCAAAAAAAAAGTATCGGACCCAAGACGGAAACGAAACTAAAGGGGGTGTCGGGTTATCCAGGTTCGACTGTACATAAAAACTCAAAATATCTTTTTAGAACTTTATTTTGTTTTTGGCAAGTGTTAGGCTAATTCTATTAGCTATAGACAAATAAATCACACTTCACAGAAAGGCACTTCACAAAAAATAACTATAATAAGTGTGTATACAAATCACCACAATACTAGTAATACTGATTATTGTTGTTCATGTGGCTGTGTTTCAAACACTCAGCTTCTGCCAACAGACCAGTCTCAGCACAAGCCACATCTAGAGCATAATCAGGGTTGTAGAAGTCGAAAGTGTTAAATTCATCTCCTTTCAGATTTTCCAGCACGTCCCATTCCGGAGGAGTCAATTTGAGAGGTAGGTTCAGGAATTGGGTGTCAAAGTTTTCGGTGCTAATTGGTGATGACTGCAATAGGGGTGTCAATAAAGCACAACATTAGCACATTTTACAGATCTTGAAATTAAAATAGATATTATAGTTAGTGAACAAAAAGCTACCCAAATACACCACGAAAATTTTCAAAACTCTAAGTCCATGTTCACACGGCTTTTAAGAACGTGCGAAAAAGTTCGATTTAGATTTTTCGACGTGTTTGCATGGCGCAGTGGTAGAACTTTTCGTCAAACAATTTTACATAGCGAAATAGGCTATTTTTCTTGAGGTTATAGGTTCAACCCCACTTCCGAACATCTTGAATTTTTCAATTTTTTGCACATTTTTATTATTTATCCAGTCGACTTAAAATCGAAAAGTAGATGTAGATCATGAATGTCAGATTTTCGTCTTTCACTTAAAAAATTTGAGTACATTCCCCTAAGAAAGTCGATATTTTCGTGGTTTTTTAAAGAAGTGCCATAAAAAGCAGTAGGGCACAAAATTCAGTACCTGTATGTGCATTTTCAGTGCAAAATAGCACTTTTCACACTTTTTAGCACTTTTTGCGAAAATAACGAAAATATCGATTTGACCCCACCCCCAGAAATCGTCGTTTTTGTTTTGCAAGGAAGGATGGATGTTGTTCAACCATGATGTTTTGAAAAAACGGCTCTGCCAAAAGATAGAGCATTTAATTCTGCATATGTCAATTCTTAGCCCAAAAAATAGCAGTTTTGATGATTTTGATAGTCTAGTAACCCACTTCTCGCCGGTTGGCCACAAGAAGGGAAGAACAATATTGTTAATAAAATGCTTTTCATACGTTTCTACTCATTGAATTCGGTGATTCTTTCAAATGTTTTTATTCTCTTGCCGAATCAGATACCTATTTTGAATCTTTTACAATCTTTTTTACAATTTAGATACTTAAATTGGATATTTTTGCACCATAAATGTTACTGAGAGTTCCTTATATGTAAGGATTCTTACTAACCCTACAGTCTAACTTCAAATCTACTGAAGCCTGAGATTCCAATCATGAGTTTCATGCATAATCTCACCCTTTACTCTGAGATTAATTTCATTGTCTAAGCGTAAAAGTAAACTTTAAGCCTAAACCTTTGATTCTCACATATCAGCCTAAGCCTAAGCCTAACGAGTAACAAAAAGTCTTAAGCTTAAGATCAAGTAACAACCTTTTTATATAAAAAAAATCCGTATATAGTTTTTATGTTCTCGCTTAAAAACACAAGGCTTTTGAGAATACAAGTTACAAACTTTTTGAACCTATTTAATAAAGATAATCGAAACTGAGAGGAAAATTAACGTAATCTAAAAGTGGTCCGTAGAAGGTCGAGCGTTAGTTCCCTTCCATCTGGCAAACGCGTTTTTTAGAGAACGTCATGGTATAAAAACCTCAAGCCTTTTTCATGAACATACAACGATTTCTCGAACAAAAAATAGCAAAATAAATAAATTTTCGAACTCCAGGCAAAACCTGATATCGGACTTTTTCAGACGTTTTAGAAAGCCGTGGTTGAAAAGTCACTTACGCGTAGTTTACTAAGAAAAGTTTTTGCACCAATATTTTTACCAAAAAATTTCGGTCTTTATCGGTTATCTAGAGCATCTTTTCATGAAATGCTATAAAAAGTGTGTTTCATAGATTCGTTTAGAATCGAAAAATACTAACTAAAAAAATCACATCAAAAAACTTAAATAAAACCACAAACCATTCATCTACCTAAAAGACTTACAATTTTTGGTTTGAAAGGCGGCTGAACCTGACGATTTTCAATCTTCAACCAGTCTATTCTCCGAAAAAAAGAATGTTCCTAAACGGATTTAAAATTTCATTTGCCAAGTCACCAAGTATTCTAACCTGAACATCCCTTTCTCCATTACCTCCACAGCCCAGTCTTTTATTGGGCGATTTGTGAAGAAATCCCTTGCATGCTAAAACAGATTCCTTGGACATGGACTTGGGATAGGACACATTGTGTTCAGTAATGGCTGTAAATAGTTCGTCTTCATCTTCGCCATCAAACGGCGGTTGACCTGCTAACATTTCGAACAGAAGGACTCCAAATGCCCACCAATCTACAGATTTTCCGTATGGTTGATACAAGATAATCTGGAAATATAGCTTTAGGTTTAACGTATTCACATCTATATACTTCAGGAGCTATGTAGTCAGGTGTGCCACAGAAAGTTTTCGTCGTAGCGTCCCCCACAATGCCTTCTTTGCACATTCCAAAGTCGGTAATTTTTATGTGACCATCCCTTTCCAACATTACATTGTCCAGCTTTAAATCCCTGCAAAATAGAGCATTACATGAATTTGTTTAGATTTAAACCAGTTTGTTTTGATTAGAACATTAAAATGTAAAATAACAGCTCAGCATAGATGCTTTTAAGTCACTCAAAAAACTATGGACCAATAATTGGGGAGTAGGGTCATATGCCAGAAAAAATTTTTTCGAAGGTATAAACTAACCTACTACCAGCTGTTTAATGTTATTTGGAAAAATCGCTTATTTTGGAAATCAAAAAAAAATTCGCGAAATTGTTCAATATTTTTTTAATTAGGCAATACTTGCCTGTAAATAATTCCTTTGGAATGTAAAAAGAATAGTCCGACAGCAATTTCGGCAGAATAGAACCTAAAAAAGTTAAAATTTTTACAATTTAGATAAAATAACCAAATAAAAGTAAGATACACTGCAACAGGCTCTTTGAACTTTCCCTATAAATTTAATTGAATTGAATTTTGCAAATTGGGTACTTTTGGAACTTGCCACTTGTTGGATGGCAAACATCAAATCACCTCCATTAACAAATTCCATTACGAAATAGAGTCTGTCCTGAAAAATCACTGTGCTTCAATCGACGAAATAAGCCGTAATTATATTAGGCTTAAATAAGCCTAAGCCTAAGCCGTAATTATATTATCACCACTAACCATTGTTTGAAAACAAGAATGTAGGGCGACAAGAAAAGGCGGCTTTTCTGGTAGTGCTAGAACATCTGAAACATATATGGCACATGAATTACTGGCTTGGTCTAGCCCTAAGGCCAAATTTGTTACGTTTCTCGGTCATGGTGCACTCCACATCATCGTCCTGGATTATGACATCTTTTTTGAGAATTTTTATGGCAAATAACTCTTTGGTTGTCTGAAAGTATTTTATACGTAAGAGTGGTTTAATTTTTTTGCGCTATTGATATACTGATGGTTGCATGTGTGGTGGTTTACACGACACTAGCATTTGAGGGGCATATATCTGCAGTAGCATAAGATTTTTAATTTAGGGTAGTTCTATTGGGTGATTATATAGAGCAGAAGTAGATAGGGTTTTGCTAAGGCAGCGCCCACATCCTCTTATGGTTTTTTGCTATTATTATTTTTGATTGTTATTATTAGGGTAGGACGCGGTTGGTTAATCGACTGACCGGGTTTTTGGGGGAAATTAATCGACCGACTAAACGGGTTCAAAAAAGCCGGTTAACCGATAACCAGGTTCATTAACCGTCGGTTATTCCGGTTAATGCACTAATAGAATGACTCTTCAAAACATACAAGCACTGCAGGAAATTATACAAAAACTTGTGATTTTTTTGACCAATCACCATAAACCTTAAAAATGATTTGAATATTTTTCCGAAAAGTGTCTTCACACCTAAAATCGTGTTTTCACCACATAAAACATGATCTAGAGTGGTTTAAATGGATTTCCGGTATAATGGACTTTAGCCGAAAAAACTTACCAGAGAAAAAAGTCGCTTTTTAAAGTTTCTCCAGAATTTTTATGTTTCTTTAGTTATATCTCTCATAAAATAGTATTTTTTGGTTTTATGGTAGCAGAAATGAAAACCTAGCACAATCGCTATACATTGGCCTAAATAACGGGTGTAACTATTGGAAAATTTGGTAAGTACCACGGTTTAACTAGTTTAATAATTAACCAGTTTAATACGGTAGTACTCCCTGTAACCGAAAAGAACCGAAAATTTTAGTGCGTAGTCATTGGCCGGATTAAACCGGGTCAACCACTAACCGACCGACTAACCGGGTTTGAGAAAAACCGGTTCACCGGGTACGGCCAAATTGACCGACCGTGTCCTAACCTAGTTATTATTGTTAACTTATAAAAATTGAAAACTCATTTTTTGCCGAAAAACATTTTAACATAAATGTAGAATAGTAACCAAAACAATTGTCAATGGTTAACTGTAAAATAGATAGTTAAACAGCTATCAGAGTTCAACTGTAAAAGAGTTAGTCAGACAATGGAAAATAGTTAATTACATGAAAAACAATTACATAATTAATCACATTAAAACAGTTAATAATATGTGTTCGTCCACAAATGTTGCGTCCTCCAACGTCCGCAAAATTGGGTCCGCAAAATCTCGTCCACAAAATCTCGTCCGCAAAAGTTTGTCTGCAAATGTTTCGTCCGCAAAATTTGGTCCGCAAATTTTCGTCCGCAAGCGTTGCGTCCGCTAAATGTTGTCCGCAAGTCTGGCCAACCCCGAATAATTATAATTAAAAACGCTTTTAATTCCATTTTCCGAAAATTCCTACCAAAACTATAAAAATGTTTGTGTGATTACCTTGTGTTCGCCTAATAGCACCTACAAAAACAACAAATTAATGAAATTTTATTCAAAAAATCAATAACACCCACCTTTCCAAAAGATCCTTTTCCAAGCACAGTCAAAAAATTGAAATCAGCTGCTTTAATAACTTCTTTTTGTGGACTTGTACTACTGTTGTTATTATTGTTGGTTGTAGCTCCTTTCATTTGACTTAGGGCAGCGGAGGATCTGGTCTTGTTTTTTGGTTTATTAGTAGAATGGATTTGCTCCATGTTAAGCCTGAGTTTTTCCACTTCGTCCTCATCTTCTGGGGGTATTCTGCAATAAAAAAACTAGGTTATTCATTATTTAAAAAGCTAATGTTTAAGTACTTATTCAGTTAGACTACTACTTTCAAATTGGGTTCCCTTGTTGTTTTTTGTCCTGTGTTTAGTTGCAGGATGGTCAAAAACATGTTTAAGTCAATCTTCACTCCAAGTCTGCCCTACGATTATGCACAATTTAAAGAGACCAACATGACACTGAATATTATGAGCTTCAAAGGGACATGCCATTGCGCAACACCGCAAATAGAGGCAGCAGCCACCAAACTTTTTGAAGCCTTTATTTTTCACTAGTTTTGTATAAAATTTAATGATAATGACACTTATACTTCTTTTTAAAATTAGGCACAAAACATAAAAAATATTGGTGAAAGAAAGCACTTTTGGTACCGTCTTTGCTTGTACCACTCGCCTTTATTTTTGTGTGATCCCTAAGCCTAAGCAAATTTGACGCCCCTGCCGTGTACCTCCTCCCCAAAGCTAGAGCAGTAAAGAAGAATTTCTAACAACACTTGGAAGTGAATTTAGAATTTTTTGGTCGAGATCTACAGAGAAACTCCTAATTAAAAAGATATCGAACAAATCCAATTTCAAAAGTATTCCTACCTGATATTGTAATACTCTCCCTCCTCGTCGTTTAATAGCTTAAACCAGCCGTTGACTGAATAATATTTTTAATTTTAGATTTTATCTACAAAACCGGAAAATAAACACCTGGTTCTTTGATCAACTCGCTGATACCAAAACTTAGTGAGCCCATAAAATCATTTCTAAATAATCCAAATCATTATTTTACTACTTAACACAACTACCACCCACCTAGATGTCCTGTCCCAATCCCACACTTCTATAAAAAATCAATAAATACAATAAATGTACAATAAATCAATAAATGCCTGCCTACCTACAGATAACCTCCGGTCCTTGTCTGCAGGCTCAAGCTTACTGCAATACAAATAAGTGGAAGCTAGATTTTCAGGTAAACTTCACCAAATTGACTTACTAAGTGAATTTCTCATCCCACACGGGGTTTAGAGTGCCCTTCAATATTTTAGATTTTTGCTTGGATTTTCCGTCAGGAATGAGTTTTAGCTTTACATACGGATCAGAAAGACCGTTGGGGTCCTAGAAAACCACTTAAATTACAACCAAACAAGTTTCAACAAACCATTGGAATCAAGTTCCTGGCCTCTTGAAGATGGACATTCAGAATTCCCTCCTTGACATGGATATCTAACAATATTCTGCCCCTTTTTTCAGTGTGATCTGTGCCACAAAGATTAGGAATGTACCTATAAAGGAATGTACATGAAATCGAGTTAACTGTGTGATTAAAAAAACTTATTTGACACATCTGTGATGGGCGTTAGTGTCACAGCATTGGCACTTCATTCCTTGATGAATCAAGCCGTAGAGCAGGGATCCGCAATGGTCGCAGAATATGGGGGATGAGTAGCTTTGCACCTAAAGTATTTTTTGGTGTTATGGGCCCTATTTTATGCTTTAATACCTTCCACTTGTGCTGCTGCCTTGGGTCATCAGTATCGACGCCCTTGTCAGCGCCCGGACAAGCAAAGTTGACAAACTCATGACACCTTTTGTGGACCACCAACGTGCAAACTTAACCAAAATTTGCATAGACTTTAGCTCTTATGACGAAAAGCTTACCTTGACATTGAAATCCCTGCTTGTTGAGACCCCACATAAAGTCCTTGCAATGCGAGCAAAATGTAGGTTGCTTGAAAAAGCGGGCAATGAATTTGTGAGCTCTGAATAAGATTTAATGAAAAATCTTACTAGAGTTTCCACACTTACTTGACTTCATGAACATTTTTTTGCCTAAGAGCACCTCTCCTTACAAATGCCTTGCCTTCGATCCTTTGAGCTGAAAATTGACGAAAATTATTATTTTTTTGTATAAACTTTTTATGTATATTTTCTTATTGGTAAAACTGTTCTTTGTCATTTTTTAAAAACTATTTTTAAAAAATTTGAGATGTTAAACAAAGTGCAGTTTTTCAACTAAGAGAAAATAACAAATTTAAAAACTGCGTTTTTCTTGAATAAAGCTTTTTTACTTAAATAAAAAATCCTTGTACCCTAAATGGAGGATTTTGATCCTTTTGCTGTCTAGCATAAAAAAGTTAAAAAAACGAACTCTAAGAAAGGACATTTAATGTTAATTTTTTACAAAAACTTTTGTTTTGGATATAGACATTTTTGTATTGTCTTTTGGATTATGCATCATAATTTTTAGCAAAAGTAGGTTACAATGATTATTTTTTTGGCTTGTCACTGACGAAGAATTGCCAGATGAAGAAGTGATGGAAGTCACAGACATATGCCCTGAGTCAACACCCAAAATATTTTCTTTCAATAAAAAAGTAAATAACCAAAATATTTTGCAACAAATTCCAATGTATAAATGTACACGCTGAAAGGGGCAAGAGAGTCAGCGGAAACAACAACAACATCAAATATATGAACTTTTATCCTTTTTCTTTGTAGCAGAAAACAATCAGAGAGACACACACAGCCAGCTAAATCAGCTACATTAAAAGTAGACAGTCAGGGTAGGAGGGGCCAAGAAAAGTTAGGGGGCAAAATTAAACAAACACTTCTCTCATATAAATTAGCGTCTCACCCAAAGGTCAAAACAAGGAGTTTTTTCAAGTCACTTACTTGCCAACTTTTGAAAAAGAAAGTACGCTGCATTTCAATTTTCAACCCTATTCGAGCAGAAATTTAAATCTCAGGTTAATTGTAGTAACAGAACGCGGTAACTGCCTTCAACCTTTAGACTAGAGGAAATAATGAAAAACTAGATGGTGTCGAGCCTAAGAACCATAAAACAGGACCATAATTTTCAAATTTAGGATTTGTTTATTATGATATGTACTGGTATGTATATGATTCTGGACTTAAGATGGTTAGAACAATTAATTAGATTGAAAAGCATAGCAAATTCAAAAATAACTCTGCTCCAAACAGTTAAACTCACAACTCACATTTGTTTTTGCTTGCTTCCACTCCAAACAAATATCTAAAAGGCATCAAGAGCTTGAGGCATGCCTTCTTATGTCCACTACTCTTCCGGATATACTTGTTCCTGCTGCTTTTCCTTCTGGAATGGTGCTGTCTCAAAGACCGAGCGAAGGCTATAGAGTCTGGTCTCTCAGGTATAGGAAGGGGTAGATTAGGGTCATTAGGGGAGGGAAATTCCTCTTCATATTCATCCTCATCTCCCCTCCTTCTTATAGTGTCATTTCTAGGGGATTTCCTTAGCGAATGGAAGAAATTGACCCTCTGAGTTCTTCTTTTGTTGATTTCTTCTATATTGTCGTTTTGAGTGGACATGCGCCGCTCGATTTTGTGGTATGAGGGCACGGCTAATTTGTTGACTAAGATGCCAGGCGGCATAGCGGGTGTGAGGGAGTCCATTAAACAAAAGTATGCGGTCTTGCGGGATAGAAGAGTGAACTGATTTATTGATGTTTTTGCATGCAGATGTGCCGTCATTCCCTCTCCACTACTACCACCACCCCTGTGTCCCATGCATCAAGGGATTAGATTGGGCGGTGGTGGTGCGAGGGCAGGACGAGACACTGCTATATGCGCTTATATGTGAGAGTAGTGATTTGGATGGTGAGAGAGATGGGAAAATTGAGGAGGGTACAAAAGAACGCAGACATCAAGTGGTTAATGCGATCAAGGCATGTGTGTGTGACTTGAGAATAGAAAAAGAGAATGTGAACAAAATATACATGATTGAACTTGAAGAAGTGTTAGCTTTCTTTAAATAGACATGGTACTCTAAGTTAATATTGACCTTTCATCCTATTGTTGTTTTGAGTGAGATCTATTTTGTGAATTATCAAGTTGTAAAATATTACAAAAAAATAGCAAAAATCACACTTATTTGTAGCCCTTTAAAATCAAAAGGTGTTTTTTATGTTTTTATCAATTTCAAAATTTTGAAAATTGTTGTCCGAATGATCCATGAGTATAGAATAAGCTCTTGACTCTCACGAGCTCTAACGGGTTTCCCATAAGTCTTATGCGGACTTTAAAGCTTATTTTTAATAACAATTTTTATTTCAGAAAAAATTTCTAAATATACAGATGTACAGCCCATTCGCTCCTCTTTCGAATGATATATAAACTTATATTATTCACCAAACATATGCTTGTACTTTTGCAAAAAAGAACAAAGAGAAGAAGAATAATTTTGAGAGACTTTATTTACTTTTTACTTTTAAATTTTTGCTTCTCATTTTGCTAAAATGTTTAACTTAAGCTTACTTAAAGAACACACACTTGAGCATGGGGGATTTGAGACCAGCCATAGCGCAAAAGCAAAGCGTCTGGAGCGCTGCAAAAAACTAACCCAAAAATGGATTGCTGAAAACTTCCCCGATTTCATTAAAGTGGACTCCCATTGGGGTAACAATCCAACCATTGTTGGTGAGTGGGCTCCCAACTCTCCTGATTTGAACTTCATGGATTATTTTGGCTTGTCCTACTTACAGTCAAAAGCATGCTCAAGTGCCCACAACTCAATCGCAGCATTGAAGGCATCTCTTGTCCAAGAGTGGGATAACATTCCATAACATATGGTTCAAAAAGCTATTGACAGCTTTCCTAAATGTCTTAAGAAATGTATTGAGGCTAAAGGTGGCCATTTTGATGATTAATTATTTGTGTTTACATATCATTCGAAAGAGGAGCGAATGGGCTGTACACCTGTATATTTAGAAATTTTTTCTGAAATAAAAATTGTTATTAAAAATAAGCTTTAAAGTCCGCAAAAGACTTATAGGACACCCTACTAATACTGTTTCATTGATTTTTTTGATCGCTCAAGATCACGAGATTGGCTCTGTAATTAACTATACACTTGACTCTCTCAATAACGTGCTCTCCCATTAACAAAAATTTCCAAGTAAGTTTGGTTTATCATTAGCGTTGTCGAGTCGAGTTAAACTCGAAAAAACTCAAAAACTCGAAAATTTTCGAGTTTCGAGTTGTCATTTCGAGTCTTGCGCGCTCGGAAAAATTTTCAAGAATTAAAAAAAATCATTTAGGCATGCGGCGTGCCTATAACTAACCGAATAGAGAACTGGCCATTAAACTATTTGGTAAAAAAGACAACTGACCAAATAAGGATCTGACCAATCAACATATTTGAACAATTGCATCGTAAACACCCCTCACTCGAACTCCAACTCAGACTCTAACTTCAATTAAAGTTTCCTGAACGAGTCATTAAGCAACTCTTACGAGGTCAATGGTCTATTTTTCTCAATAAAAATTTTTACTGCTAAGTTTTTTAGCCCTTCAAGCTTTTGGTCAATTCAAAGATCTCAAAAGTCAATGACGGACAATACGACAGCCTTTGGATTTTCGATCAAAAAATTAAAAAAAAAATTTTTTTATCAAATAAAATTTCCATGGCGACTTCGCCGCCATGGAAATTTCGAATTTTTGAGTCGAGCGCTTGACAGCCCTATTCATCACTAACAATATCGATTGTTTTGTTTCCTTATTGGGAGAGCTGACTTTACTGAAATAGATAGATATAATTCACACGGTAAAGGCACGACCACCCCGTGCTATATTAATAAAAACCTTATATGTCAAAAGATAACAATAACCGAGCTTGTCACTTGCCCGTAGGTCTAATTTGTCTCCTAATTTTTTGTTTACTATGGGGCACATTACTATGGGGCACATACTATGGGGTGCACAGGCTGCAGTTTGTTCAAATTTGTCTGATCGTGCATTTTTGTACAAACTTATAAATACTAACAAACAATAAAAACTAATTACAAGCCCTTTGTTCGCCTTTGCCGTGTTACTTAACTATCTCACATCGTAATTATGACAGACAGTAAACTATCTCACAGTTAACATAATTTTTGGAAGAAAGTTAACTGTGTCACAGTTAATTAACATTCAAATAGGCAAAACTTCATGAAAAAAATTCTGCAGCAGATATATTGAATTCACTTGTTTCTTGTTCCAGATATAGGACTATGATGTCTGCGGCAATGGCAATTTCAAATTTTTAAATATGCAAGTAAGCCATTTTTACACCGAAATTATTCATATATACTCGTTTTGCTGAATTTTTTTATTTCCATTTTCAAATAAAACCTTATAGGTTATACGGGGAAAATCATAAACTAATATCATAATATGACAATGATCACCAATGTCTGGCTAGACTAGTCGAAAGTTTGAATTTTTTGATTTTTTTAAGCAAACAAAAAGTAATCAAAAAAACTGAAATATTTTTAGAGTAAAAAAATTTCACTGCAGATTCAAAAATATAAAATTACGATTGCTGTGGACGCAATGGTCCTTTGAAAAGGTTTGCTTAGGCTTAGGAAATTTTAGTTTTGAAATTTTAGTTTACTTTCTCAAAATTGAATCCAGAGTGTATAATAAAATTCTAAATCCAGTAAAAAAAGGAAACACACACTCAAAAAAAAATCTAGAAACCAAAAATTCAGAGGAACATGCTGATAAATAACAACGAATATTAAAACTTTTTACATCGCTTACAGCCTTATTAAATAGAAGAAAAATGCAAATCGAGTTTTGAAGAACTCAATAATCAAGTGAAACAGGTTAACCAACTCATTGTTTCTTGATTCTCTACTGATTGAGAAACTTTTTAATAAAAAGGAAATGGCAAAGCTCAAATCCAATCAAGAAATCCTTGGAAAGGCAAAAGTTTCTTAAATGAAGATTCTCTTTTAACGACTGATTGAAGGGGTGAACGAAAAAGCCTGAATAATTGGTAAAATTATAAAAAACACTACTCCTTTTCACAAATCTCTAAAAAATTAAGTGGAAAAGCGAGAATAAGAGTATTGGCTGCAGCCACTGGAAAATTAGAGTCGATGAGAGGCTTCTATTTAAAAAGGGAATTGGAGATGAGTTGTGAGGCTGCGCTAGAGTGGCTTTCAAGCTCACACTGGAGGGGAGATAGGACTAGGGCACAAGCAGGGAAATAATGGCAAATCCATTTAGCAACAAAAAACTCGTGCTCGTACTCGTGTTTTTTAAGGTAAAAAATGAGAGGAGCCCGAGGATTTAAATTTGGTCTAGCCAGCTTTTTTGAAAACCACATTTCTTTTCAGTTTTTATAATTATTTTTTAACAATAAAATTCAGTCTATTTAGAGTCAATTAAAATTATTTTCTCACTTACTCCCTATTTTGATATTCTTTATATGACATTACGCATCAAGGACATGCCGAAACGACCAAGTAACATGGTTTCTGACTGGTTCAAAAAAAATTCGGAACTAATTCTGTTGGAGGTCAACTTTTATCCAAAATTTTTTTCTTCTCAAAATGCACATTTGTGGTGACTTTTTGGCGGAAACACAAGAGAATTAAAAAGGCAATACTTTTTATTGTCCCAAATATACTTTTT
The DNA here is from genome assembly GCA_029231635.1 of Ditylenchus weischeri. Lineage (NCBI taxonomy): Eukaryota > Metazoa > Nematoda > Chromadorea > Rhabditida > Anguinidae > Ditylenchus > Ditylenchus weischeri. Next base: position 29,216 of record JAMRYI010000162.1, on the reverse strand, counting down.
TCTGCCCCAAATATACTTCTTTTTGTCCCAAGTTTACTTTTTTCTGTCCCAATTTCCTGCCAAAACATATTTGGGACAGAAGAGAGTGAATTTGGGACAAAAAAAGTAAAATTTGGGACAGAGAAAAGTATAGCCCAATTAAAAATACTTGCGCTAAAACTATCAAAAAATGCATTTAAGACTTTTTTGCTCGGTGTCAGCATATGCGATAGTTATCTTTGCTTTCCCAAGACAAAAAGTTAAATTTAAGTCAATTTTTTTTGAAAAATACTACTTTGTGGTATGAAATAAGATTATATTTCTTTTGGAATCGTTTTCAGCTTAAAAAAAATTGATAAAAAGCTGTTAAAATCGTGAATTTTTTTTGCAAAAAAGTTGACCTCCAGGGTTCCATTAGTTCCAAGAATTCAACATTGTTCACCCAAAAAAAGTATGCCTTGCTTTTACAACGCAACTCCAAATTCACTTTGAATATTGCCTGTGGTTTTTGGCCATATTAAATTTAGTTTTTCATCGTTTTTACGCTAAATCAAAAAAAAAACTAAAACTAATATAGTGAAAACCTGACGATTGAAAAAGCTCTAAAAACATAAATTTGTCTTTTGCTATCTCCTAATAATTTGTTTGGCATTTCTAACTCTTTCAATTTAACTTAAATAATAAAAATTTGTAGTACCAAATGCGGCTGAAAGTTTCCTTAGAGCAATTGAAGACTCCACAACGGGATCTTTGGAAATGATAGAGTTGAGCGAAGAAAAGGAGCCAGTAAACTTATTGTTGGAGTGCACACCAAGCAATGACGAGTATTCACTACTTCCATGGCTGATTTTTCGTTCTTTGGCTGAGGATTGACTGGTTTTCAGTGGCAAGATACCGCCAATACTGTTTGATCGCTGTCTGTTTTCCACAGCTTCTAAACTATGATCCAAACTGCTTTGGCTAGACGAGCTGGTCCTATGGTTTGTTACCGAAGAGCAGCTGTTTGGGTCGAGATCATCCTCAGACTTCTGTATGACAATAAACCTCGGAATAAGCTGTTGAGGCCTTGGCGAAGAAGCCATTGCTAAACTGGGATTGTGGCAATGATCAGACAAGATATTGACAAATAACCCTTGCACTCTGAAAATTTCAAAGTTCAGCGTTAATTTACACGCACACATCTTGAATAAAAGGAAAAACTAAAAAAATGTGGAAAGACTAAAATCTGTTTTTCAAAAATGATTTGCCCAACCCTGTTTTGGAGTTAAGAATGTTTGCATAAGCTCTCTATTTTGCAAACACAAACATATGTTAAAAAGGTTAAGTAAACAATATAAGAACAAGAAAGGTTAGGAAAATTAATAAGATCAACTAAAAAAATTAAAAACAATACAGTCGAGTCCCTCATTAGCATAACTCCAAGGGACCGGCTGGATGGTACCCAAACCACCTGTATTGTACTTAAACCACCTGGATGGTACCCGGACCACCTGGATGGTACCCGGACCACCTGGATGGTACCCAGACCACCTGGATGGTACCCAAACCAGCTGGATGGTACCCAAACCAGCTGGATGGTACCCAAACCACCTGTATTGTACTTAAACCACCTGGATGGTACCCGGACCACCTGGATGGTACCCGGACCACCTGGATGGTACCCAGACCACCTGGATGGTACCCAAACCAGCTGGATGGTACCCAAACCAGCTGGATGGTACCCAAACCACCTGTATTGTACTTAAACCACCTGGATGGTACCCGGACCACCTGGATGGTACCGGACCACCTGGATGGTACCCAGACCACCTGGATGGTACCCAAACCAGCTGGATGGTACCCAAACCAGCTGGATGGTACCCAAACCACCTGTATTGTACTTAAACCACCTGGATGGTACCCGGACCACCTGGATGGTACCTGACCACCTGGATGGTACCCAGACCACCTGGATGGTACCCAAACCAGCTGGATGGTACCCAAACCAGCTGGATGGTACCCAAACCACCTGTAGTGTACTTAAACAACCTGGATGGTACCCAAACCAGCTGGATGGTACCCAAACCTGATGGTACCCAAACCACCTGTATTGTACTTAAACAACCTGGATGGTATCCAAACCAGCTGGTTGGTACCCGAACCCATGAAAACCCTCAAAAGTTGGGTGTGTCTAAGACAAAAAAAAGTTATGGCCCTTTTAAAGTTTGATCAAAAACCGCAGGGGGGACCAAGGCAGTTTGGAGTGAATTTTTAGTTTCCTTTCAGGACCAAGCCATGGTTACAGGTTCAAATCCTGGTGGTAGCATGTATGATTTTTTTGACTTTGCAAGTACCCTATGCAAATCCTCGGCGCCAGCGATGGTGCCGCTTCGCGGAATCCCCAAATTCTAGTACATTTATACTAAATTTCATGCTTTTTTGCGAAAAAATTAAAACCAAGTAATGAAGTTTCTTCTTTTAGCTTTGAACAAAAAAAATTAGATATCCAAATTAAACAAAAAAAATTTAAGTAATTTTGGGTGGGGTTTTATAAAAAAAATACACAATTAACTGCAGAAGCACCAGGTGCATTAGCATCAAATTTTGACCTGAAGGCTTTGTAAAAAATTGAATCAATGTATAATAGATCACAAAAGAAGTTTGTACCCCACAAAATCTATCAAAATAGCTGTGGGAAATCTTCTCATTTTCTCTACTATTGGAAGAGTAGAGTCACACAAATAGCCTGCCTCTTACTAATCAAAGTAGTAGTGCTAAACAGCAAGAGTAATAGTAATTGGATACCCCCTATGTCTTTTCAGTTATTTTCGCTAAAAAGCACCAAAATGAAATTTAGAACACAAAAAGCGCTTAACTTAATGACGGAAGGAGAATATTGCTTGTTGACAAGTAGATACTTATTTTTTAAAAGCAAGAGACATATGATCGCCTAATTAAAGTTTTCTCAAACAGCAATTAAGAATTTTCACATGTGTAGTTTTCAAAAAAATTATCAATCAGGCATAAAATATTCACAGCCTGACGCTTAAAAACAGGGAAAAATAAATAGCTTTTTAAAGAACACTATTACCACTACTAATGCGGCTGGAAACAATAATAATCGATTTGAAGACGGCTTAGACAAAAACATTAAAGGTAAATTTGAGGAAAAAGACGCATAAAACACCAGCCAAAGATAACACCCACATCCTAGCTCATTTCCCTGCTTAATAAATATTTTTGAAAAGATAAGAAAAATGGCAGACCAAACAAACGTGATACAACAAAGCACAACAATGAAAAACAAAGACAATACTTGTCGAAAGAAGAGTGCATGTAAATTGGCGTAGCTTGTATAGCTTAACCTAAAAAATATTTAAAAAATCTAAGGATAGTTGTAAAACTAAAGAAGGACTCAAAGAGCATATTATTGCCTTGAAAAGGATAGCTGTAATATACTTAACAAAACAGTTGTCAGTAAGTTAACACAATTAGCCTTAAGTAAATTGTGAAATAGTTGAAAGGGCAATGGTGTTTAACCAGTCTTTCCGAAAATAACACTCAACATTTTGCATTTAACACTTAACACATACCTTTTTCATATATTTTGTTTTCTTATCTCAGATCATTTTGCACCGTTTTGTAGCTGAGATTTTACTCTATAGATTGAGTGGTCAAACACACCAGTTAAAAATACTTTTTGAGGAAATCACACCAAGTGTTTAAAAAAAACCTGGTGTACACTTAACACTTGATTATTTTTTAAACACTTGGTGTGATTTTGTCAAAAATCATTTTTTTCCTAAGGCGTTTGACCACTCAATCGATACAGAAAAATCTCAGCTACGAAACGGTGTGAAAACACCTGAGATAAGAAATCAAAATATATGAAAAAAGGTATGTGTTAAGTGTTAAATGCAAAGTGCTAAGTGTTGTTTTCGGAAACACTGCTATAACTTACCATGAAACTTCTAATAGAATGACGTGCCGTTGTGTCTATGTGTCCACTGGACACATTTCATTTCGTTTAAATAGATCATGTCGTTCTATTAGAAGCTTTATGGAATTGTTGGATATAGTAATCCAAACAAGACCATTTTTAAAAGTTAACTAACTAGAAAATGGACTAAAGTGTGTTCATCTTAGAGGAGAAAATTCAAAAAAGAAAGTGGAAAATTCAAATTTTATTGAATTTTTTTAAAACAACTTTTTATCGTTTTAGCGTGAAAGGAGATGTTTTAACACTATAAATAGTTAAGATAAAAATGAATGTTTGTTGTCTTCAGTCAAAAAAGTAAAATTTGACAGTGAGCTTCAAATAGAGACGCTTAGTTTGACTCAAATAACCGTTTTACTGATTTTCACAATGTAATAGTCATACTACTTTTGTGAAACAAATAGCTCTATGAAAGAAGTAAAGTAAAAATAAGTCTCCGAAAAAGCCTTCAACATTTTAGGTGCCTGCCTTTTTGTCGCTGGTTTTCAAGCAACCCGTGGAAAAAAAGAATTAGCGAGTTCGAGAATAAGAGCGAATGATGAAGTAAATTAAATCACTCTTCAAAAAGAGCGAAAAGACTACTAGTACAGCATATATTCTTTGCTGCTATTTCAGATGTAAACGAGGAGTAGGAGGCAAATAATGTCGGTGAGAGTTGTTTGTTAGTGCATCCGTTGAATTCTTGTCCAATTCGTTTGAATTGTCAAAACCATTTATACTCATCTTTTATTATTATAAGCACTCTCGGCACTCTTCTTGTGAGAAAACACAAGAGAAAAATAATCAAAACTTGCAAAGTCAAAGTGGCAAAGAACAAGAAGAAAATTGAAGTTGACATTAAGTAAATTCAATATAATACGCATATTTTGTTAAACCTCAAATAAAGTTCTAAATATCATCAAGCAAAGACAAAAGGATGTCATAGAATTTAGTGTAAAGTGGTTAAACCGATCGCACCGAAAATTTCTGAAAATGAGAATCCTCGTTTATGGATACCTTCGGAGAATTCTCGTTTTGGAAAAAAATCTTTCTTAGTACGAAAAGCTTAAAAAATTCTCTCTAACTATAAACACAAATGAAAAAAAAATATGACAAATTTTTACTGCTTCAGCGATTCTTAGCTAAACGATTTTATACTGGAATTCCTGACTGTAATAACAGTTCCTATAAAGGTTTTAGAACCTGTTGTGCACGAATATCATAAAATCAGACCTCCGAACATAAGTGCAATGCCCTGAAAAGGCCCAATTTTCAAGAGGACTCATCAAGGTGAGACATTGTTTTTTTTTTCTTTAAGTTGGTGAGCTGTGAACCTATTAATTGAAGCATCTTTTTTATACTCATAAGAAAGCCCTTTGTCTGCGCTTTCTAATGGTATGTCATTTGCTTATATCCGAAAAAATGATCACAGATGAAAAATTCAGAAGAACCAAATTAGGCTGTTTTTTAAACTTACATCTTCACAAAAAGCATAAGAATTTTTTGCACAGAGACGTGCAGCAATAAAAGAGACTTCAGATTCCGAATTAGCATAAAAACAACACTTAACAGTGCTTTAAAGTCACGAAAAAAAAGATTTTGGACTGTCTAACAAAAGCAAAACAGAGTCCAAATAAATGTCGTGAAAAACAGTTTGACGTGAAATATTTGTAAAATTGAAAATCTGACACTGGATTCGGATTCAGCATGGCCGATTTACTCGAGAAACTACTCTTTGAACTAAAAAGTCACTGTCAAATTTTGAATTCCCTTCGAAACGAAAAAAAATTCAAATGAAGAATTTTTTTCAAGTTTAAATGTTTTTGTCTTGAAGGGAATTCGCAAATTGAATATACGCTTAGGTAACCTGAGCCTTAGCCTAAAAACCATGATGAAAAATTTTTTTTGGTGTGGTGATATTCACTACTAGCCTTTAACAATAAAAATTTCACAAGTTCAGAAGCCTTTGGGACAGGACCAGCTTAATTAATTTTTTTCCTTTACCGAACATGTTCGCTGTCCTAGTAGCAATATATATATATAGACTTTATGATAGATAGTGGGTCTAGTCTACTCATAGTACAATGTGAGTCATACACATTGTAGTCATATTATTGAAATTTAGTTGTTTTTTTGTCTCACATTTGTTGATAAGTTTAACATCGAAAAGCCTACACATTTGTTTTCCAACAGACTTCTCTCCAATAACTATAGCCATATCCGGGGAACAGCCTAATAGAGCAGATGGCACCGAAGAAGGCACTGAAAACTTTCTAGAAGCTGCGGATGATATCTGCGAATTTCTTCTGCTATTCTCACCACTACCTAAACCTAAAACCATACACATATTAATTAATATATTAACAATTAAGAAAGATTTTTTAACTAGATTTTAAGTACTAGATTTTTTGTTAAATTGATACTGCTTAACTTGTGACCGATCATTATTATTTGACCAATAGTACTGTAGTGCGGTCCAGAACTTGCGACGCCAAAAAATACTCATTTTAGGAGTTTTTCACAGACTACAGGAACAGCAAAGGTAGAGTCTTAGAAACATACAAACATAATTTTTTCAGAGGAACACCAAAAGAGAAAGTTGGCACGTAAACATGCAGCAATTAATTTCCAGCCTTTCTGTCCACCTCTTTAGTCTATTTTAAATATGCTAAAAAAATTTAGCAAAAAAATTTGTTGAAATTTTCAACAGACAATATAGTGATTTCAAGCCATATTTATTTGATAATAAGAAATAAGCCTGAGAAAAATACGAGCCACTATTTAAAAATCTAATATAAAAGTCATAAATGCAGAAAATTGAAGTTTACGTAATAGCTTCTTCGATTCCCAATTATTTTGTTATACATTTCATTTGCAGTCTTCATTTAGAGTCTTCATAAAATTGGTCGTTTTAATTGTACTGTTAAGTTTGCAGAAAAAAGATTCATGATTACATTTGATAACCTTGTCTTTTTTTCAGTACAGTCAAGTCTCGATATAGTGCGACCCCGTTATAGTGCCAGTCGCTATATAGTAAGATTGTGAAAATGACTTGTTTGGCCGATGGGGAAACTGGACAAAGTTTACCCTCGATATAGTGCGAGTAAAATTCGATGCAGTACGACTCTGACCAAATTTGCCTTTTAAATTTTGCAAAAAAATCGACTTTTTAAAAAATTGTTGAACGACATTTTCAGCTAAAAACAAAATTTTAGTGTTTTTGCTACAAAAACTGTTTTCAAACCAATCATCTAGCTGTAAAATGACAAAAAGTAAAAGACAACTGCGATTTGCAATCAATTCCCACAATTAATGCCAGTTTCGGTTCGAAAAAGGCTACTTTCGATAAAGTGCGACCCTCGATACAGTGCGACTCGAAGCGGATCCCGAGGGATCACACTATATCGAGACTTGACTGTACCGAAATGCAAAAGAGCTTAAGAGCAGCATAAAGACGGCTATTTTTTCTAATTTTCAATTTTTGCAAAAAAAAATTTAAAAATGTGCACACCTTTAAATATTGTCATTTCTTTTTTTTCTGACGGTATCTAATAATTACTCTGAGCTCTTTGTGCTGAAAAAGAGGATCTGGAAAATTTATAATTTTCTTTGCATTTTTTGCATACTCTTGAAGATCATCCATGACTTCCTAGCAAAATCGTGTTCTGGAGGCAATATTTTCACGAAAGGTGGCGCGACAATTAAATCAAAGTTATGAATTACCGATGATGCGGGTATTATCGATTTTGTTGAGACTTTTCATTTAATTTCTTTTGTTCACGAAAAATTTTCATTTTAAGTTGTATGCATTCATACTTAAAATGACCGCTACCGGGTGTCCCAAAAGTTCTGACTCACTTTTTTCAATGCTTATCTTCTACCTTTAAATTTAGGATAAATCTTATTTTTCGATATGATTTTTTAGCCCTTACCTTCCTCTTTCATTTGGTATATCTCTTTTTCAAAAAGCTCAACAAAATATGGCTGAACTGCGCGCTGGAATCGTAAGACTTCATGAGCAAGACTATTCTGGGAAAGAAATTGCACAAATGCTGGATTAGAAATCCAATTGGTGAGTGGCCACAAACTCGCGGGCTCGACTGTCATAGACTACTTTGTGTGGCTATACCTTGAGTCAAAAGCCTGCTCCAAGCGACACAAGACGATCGCTGCGCTGTAAGTTTCGCTGGTCAGAAAATGGGATGCAATACCTCAAGAAATGATCCAGAAAGCAATCGATAATTTTCCAAAAAGACTGATGAAGTGTGTTGAAGCTGTTGTTGGTCATGTCGTGGAGTAAAATTTATGTTTTATACCTCGTTGAAAGAGGGGACTCATGGCTACATAATGGTATTAAACATTTGCTGATATCTACGCTGTTTTTATGAAAAACTTAAGTATTTTGAAGTGAGTCAGAACTTTTGGGACACCCGGTAGAATCTAGAAAACTTTTTAATAGCACAAAATATATAAGTTTATATAAATTTTTTATAAATAAGCGAACGCAAATCATTTGTCAGTTTATTTTGCAGGGTGAGTCATGTAAATCGCTGTTATGTGACTTGCTTTTGTTTTTTTTCCAAATGATTTTTGTATAAACTTATATATTTTTTGCTACCAAAATTTTTTCTAGATTCTAGCGGTCATTTTGAGTACTAAATTCATACAACTGACAAATAAAAATTGTGTGAACAAAATAAATTGAATAACAATTTTAACAAAAACCATACAAAACCCAGAAGTTTGATTTAATTGTTGTACCTTTTTTGTGAAAATATAGCCTCTAGCCTCAGTACTAAAAATTTTCCGAAAATTTTTGTTTAGGACTTCGCTTTTTTTTAAATTATTGAAGAAAATTAATAAGAAGACTATCACCTATAAACTGCAAAAATTCGAAGTTGTGGCGTACTCTACTTTTTTGAGCAGTTAGAAAATTCCAAGACAGAATATACCGTGAAGCTATATTAATAAACCCTTCTTTAAAAATAGACCCACCTAAGAAGAGGGTTAAAAAATAATAGATTCCTCTTAGGGGGGTTATAAATAGACCATGGTTCATTAATAAAGAGATTTGATAGTAGTTCAAAACGGAAAAAAATCTGTCTTCTGCGAATTCAAATTTTTAGAAATTCTTTATTTCTCTGTATTCTTATTTTTTAAAAACTTACCAAAAATAATTTTCTCACGTTTCTAAAAATGAATAGAGAGGTAATAATATAAACTTTTTTAGGAAAAAGAACAGCAGTAAAACTAGACTGAAGAGCTTCAAAAAGGGGTAGTAGCATTAGCAAGCAGCAACAATAGAGCCAATTTAATTTACTCCTCATCGATTTTCACTAAAACTTGCTGGGCAAGGAATCAAATTTAAAGAAAAAAATGACTAGTTTATATTTTGTGGGTCCCAATATATATTACATGTATACAAGCAAGGCAACTTACTGTGCTGCGAAATTTGTGAAAGAGTGCTGAATAGTCTTTGAATAGCGTTATGGTGACGCGATGGACGGCTAGAGGGTGGCTCTTCTGGTTGGTGTTGCTGCTCAAAACTCATGCTGCTAGATTATTTTAATATATAGGCCACATTTGATCTAATTGATGCTGAAACTGATTTATTATTAATTATTTATCAAATACTTAATTAGCGCACAAACAGGCTATTTTAAATAATTTTAAAAAATTAAAAAGACATTTTGTATCTAATAACATCTGATAACAATGTTAATAAAATAAGCAAGTAGGGCCGAATTTTTATCTGCGATTAAAAAAGTAACAGAGAGAGAAAGAAAAACAACAGACAATGGCCCATCTTTTTTATGCGCGCACAGACTTACCTCAGATGTGCCTTTTCCGCGTGTTTCAGAAAAGGTTAAAATATTGTAAAAAGACGATTTTGGGGGGTTTTTGAACTATGTGGTATAGTATACTTTCACGATATACAAATAACTTTAACGATATACAAAAAACGATACACAAAAACCGGATATCTTTAACTAAGATAAAAACCGGATGCCTTATTTATCAGCCTCATTTATAACCACATTTAGAAAAAAATGGAAATTCAAACTCCTGCCATTTTTAACAGAAATTTAATGACTAGTTGTAAATTTTTCTTCAGAATATTATTACATGAGCAAAACATTACACACAAGCCTAAGCATCTTATAACCGCAGATCTTGTGATAATGCTATCGTTTTGTAAACTCAATACGATTTATCATACATATTATAGCATACAAAATAAAAACATGCAAATTCTTTAACTTTTATGAACATGTTGCACAAATTGTGAATCACTTTGAAAGAGAGCAAAAAAGATGTGAAAAATAAAATTCGATTGTTGAAAGCAAAAACAGTACTAGCCGGAAATAAGACTTTTATTTATAAAGAATTATACAAAGACAACATATCTTTCAACTTGATATGGAATTTACTAATAGAAATAGCAGTAATATATAGGTGATGAAAAGTTGAATTTTATAAAAGAAGAGACATAAAAATCTAGCTTCAAAGAGTAGTTGTGAGCAGTAGCACATTTTCTGGCCTTAAGAGCCAGGGGAGCGGAAGGCAAATTTCCACTAAAAATCCTGGATTATCTCCTAGCTGTTCGACTTTTCCTCACACACACCCTGTTCTCACCTTATAAAAAGGAGAAAAGGCAGTAGAGCAGAAGACCATGAAAACATGCACTAAGAATTTTAATTAATACTTTGGTAGAAAATCAAGTCTGCAAAGCAGATTTGTATGCTTTAAATTTAAATTATAATGATTAAAAAATGGCTTATAAAGTCAATTATGTATTGGATGAAATTAATATCTCTCAACTATTGTCTTGAATACCAATTTTACGAATAAAAATTGCATTTTTACCATATTTTAACATATCTTTGATCTGATTACTGTCAAAGCTCTATCTAACGTCTCTCAAGCGACCGGCCGAAATGGGACGTCAAATCGAGCGAAAATTGTGTCGAGCGCCTTAAGATCAGGAGGATCTAGCCAAAAAGTATCTAACTGAGACGTTAAATCGAGCGTTTTACATAAAAGTTATATAAAATAATAAATTCAAACTAAAATATTCATCAACACGTAATCATCAACTAAATTCAATAAAAATCTAAAAAAATTTCAAGTTTCATTTTTCTTAAGCCTTCTTTGCTCAGAAAGTCGTCGAGTTAACTAAAGTACAGTCGGCTCACTTTAATAGCAACACCTCACGTCTTCCTCGCTTTAGCTTTTAGTCCATTCATTAAGCCAAGATTGGAATGATATCGCTTAAAAGGCAGAATTTTGCTGAAGACAATTTCACAAGAGATGATCCCACGGTGGATGATTCTGCAATACTTTTTTTTTGACTTCCTCACTAGTTACAAGAAAATTTGTAACCAAAATCGTGTTTAGCATGGTATATTTGCATGTGATTTTTTTTGAAATTCAAACTGACTGTGTTAAAAAGTTATGACTAAAAAATCTGGTCTGCTTAGAGATCAGCACTACAACAGCAATAGATATGGCGCTTTAAGAATTTTTATAGTAAGGAAAAGAAATATACATAGGAAGTATGATACAGGGTGGCCCAATTTTTTCTCATGAATGAATTTCGGCCATGACTATTTTATTTTTCATGTTTTCGACAAGATTTTTTTTGTTTGAAAGCTGACACTTTAGGCAACCGAATGACACCTGATTTGCAGATAAATTTTTATTTTAACACACCCAAATTTTAACAGAAAAAATAACCACAATTTCACTCATATTCCTCCTTTTCACGACTTTAACTAGTCAAAATGTTAGTTAAGTATTTAGCGCTTTCACGACATGGCAACACACGACGTAGTAACAATGTTGTAGCGGAGTTCGAGAGCTATAAAACCCATATTACAAAATAATTTCTGAAAATGTGAGTGTTGAGATGTGGCTTTTTGATAAAGATCATATTCTTATAAATAAAAAGTTGAAAAAACTTGGATTTTGGTCATTTTTTTCCATATTAAGTCCGCATGAGGAGTTATTGGTTCTAGTACGGAATGGGTACCAAAAATTGCCTTGGTCCCCCCTTTGGTTTTTTTTCAAATTTTTTTTAAATTTGGCTTGGTCCCCCCTGTGCTTACAACAGTGTTTATTTGTGACAAGAATATATACACATTAAATTACAAATTAAGCATAAATAAGGGCAATTCTCTTGAGTAACGCCTCGAGCACATTTTTGTTGTCCACAGCACAATTCTGGCGAAAAACAGCCTCGGCGACATACGAAGGGATGAGCTTCCTGTTCGTACCTCGGATTCTTTTAATCTTGTGCTTGACATGCATCCAAAACCCTTCCACCTTGTTTGTGTGGACACGAAATTCTCCTTCGGTTCTAAAAAAACAATAATTAATAATCAATATGAGACCATACTTACCGTGCAAATTGTCTTTTATGGCAGATGGTGTAATGCTTGTAACCCACATATCGTCCCAATCTTCTTCCGAGTTTTCGGTACGCGGGCCAGTCATCGGAAATTATTGTTGTTCCTCTTTTGATATGGTCACGAATCAGGCGAAGCAGGGTCTTCTTTTTGCGATCAGGTACCTGGAATGCAAAGGCTTTGCCTTCCTTGCCTCGTTCGATTCCTCCAAAAATCCACTGCTGGTAGCCGTGTCGCCTCCTGCCTCGGTTGTATTTCCTTTGGCCACACAGGTTTCATCGATTTCACGACCATCTCTTTGCCTCCAATCGAAACTTGGTTATGGCAATGGCTGAATTGATAAAGATAGATGAACAAAGGGATATTGAAACTCACTTTTGGCAAACTTCACGGCATATGTTGAACCAGTCCACTACTGCTTGCTTGCCTAGCTGCACCTCATGGCACACCTGCTTATTGTCGAAGTTGTATGCCCACATCTAGAAAATTTGAAGGAGAGCGGAGAAGCGCAGATTGGAATTAGCAAAAGTTGATCCAGACCTGATTGTTTCATGCGAGCAGTGCACACCCTTTGACTGGCACAACCACTAAAAGAACAATTAAACATGTTAAGCACATTCTTTTACCCAAATTCCGTCGAGTAGTTTGCTCCTTTTGACCACATGCATGTCTCTTCCGCACTCCCGGCACTTCTTTTTGTTCTTTATCAACCCAAGGGAAACGAACAGGTGCAAAACATTCTCTTCTGTCAGCTTGAGAGCATCGCCCAGACGGAAATTTGCAAAGTCCACCTCTGCCAACGAGTCAAAAAGCTGTGTTCTCATTTTTGGGAAACTATGTGCATATACTACATAAAGATGTGTAAATGAAACAAAAAACATGTCTAACAGAAACAAAAAACAACTTTCGCTTCGAAACAAACAATACAAAAGCAATAATTTGAAAATTTAATTTAAAAAAAATTTGAAAAAAAACCAAAGGGGGGACCAAGGCAATTTTTGGTACCGATTCCGTACTAGAACCGTGTTATTTTTAACCCATAAAACGCAAAAACACAGCTTTGCAAAATATTTTGTCTAGGCGAGATATAGGGTCCACATGGATGGTAGTTATTAGAAAGTTCAAACCTTAATAAAGAATATACGGTACACCAAGAAAATATATGTTATCAAAGATTTGAGCAACATTTTGGCAAGAATTAAAAAATTTGACTACTTTTTATTTTTTTTAAAGAAATAAAAAATCGAACTTTCTCTGATTAATCAAACGTCCCTGTTGTCTTTTAGGGGGCCACATTTTGCCTTGGTCCCCCCTGTTGATTTTTTGGAAAAATGCCTTGGTCCCCCTGTTGTTTTGCAGGTGCTATTGTCTTTTTAGGGGGCCACGATTTGTCATATAAAATTTGCTTTGCTTCCTCCTGTTGTTTGTTTTCAAACAATTTTTTTCACCGTTTCTTTTGCATGTTAGTCGATATATTCACATTTGAAATATCTGCTCCCAAGAAGAAATATACATATTTATTATCATACAATGAAAACAGATTTTACGTTACACCATTATAGATTAAATTCATTTGCTCGAAGAACTTCGCCGCATTCTTTAAAATTTGATGTTTCCAAAAAACATACTTTTAGCAGATTTCGCGGCACATGGCGAGCCAATCGCAAGTGTTGTGAGCATTCAAACCTAGTTCTTTCACAAGCTGTTGATTAAAGAAGTCGTTTGCACAGATGTAGAAGATTAGAAGCCACGTTTCCAGACAAAGATGCGAATTCTCAAAGAACGACCCTTTCCTTATTGTTTTTAAGGAGCAGAGCTTTCTATCTTTTTTGCACCTCCACTATAACAACAAAAAAATATGAGCAAGAATAAAGAATTATTTTTTGAAATTTGCGCAAAAAATCAACAGGGGGGACCAAGGTAAAAATGTGGCCCCCTAAAAGACAATAGGGCCGACCGTCTGAAAGTTAATTTACGGTAATTATTAGGTTGTTCACACAGTTCGTAGACTCCCTCTAACTCAATTTTTTACCAACTACATTGCAGATCTGATATTAATGACTACTAATATTTTTTTTCATGTTTACTATGTGTGCCATCATCAGATTTGGGATTTGAGAAAAAAAAATTTTTAATTTAAAAATTTGGATGGAAATATAGTAAAGATGAAACAATGGTACTTCTTCAGCTGACATCACACCTTCAATTTTTGCTGGATATGGCTGAAAAGTTGGAAAGTTGAGGTAAGTATGGCTGAAAAGTTCAAAAGTTGAGGTGAATGGGGGAAATATGGCTGAAAAGTTGTAAAAGTTGGGGTAAGTATGGCTGAAAAGTTGAAAAGTTGGAAAGTTGAGGTAAGTATGGCTGAAAAGTTGAAAAGTTGAGGTAAGTATGGCTGAAAAGTTGAAAAGTTGGAAAGTTGAGGTAAGTATGGCTGAAAAGTTGAAAAGTTGGAAAGTTGAGGTAAGTATGGCTGAAAAGTTGAAAAGTTGGAAAGTTGAGGTAAGTATGGCTGAAAAGTTGAAAAGTTGGAAAGTTGAGGTAAGTATGGCTGAAAAGTTGAAAAGTTGGAAAGTTGAGGTAAGTATGGCTGAAAAGTTGAAAAGTTGAGGTAAGTATGGCTGAAAAGTTGAAAAGTTGAGGTGAATGGGGGAAATATGGCTGAAAAGTTGTAAAAGTTGGGGTAAGTATGGCTGAAAAGTTGAAAAGTTGGAAAGTTGAGGTAAGTATGGCTGAAAAGTTGAAAAGTTGAGGTGAATGGGGGAAATATGGCTGAAAAGTTGTAAAAGTTGGGGTAAGTATGGCTGAAAAGTTGAAAAGTTGGAAAGTTGAGGTAAGTATGGCTGAAAAGTTCAAAAGTTGAGGTGAATGGGGAAATATGGCTGAAAAGTTGTAAAAGTTGGGGTAAGTATGGCTGAAAAGTTGAAAAGTTGGAAAGTTGAGGTAAGTATGGCTGAAAAGTTGAAAAGTTGAGGTGAATGGGGGAAATATGGCTGAAAAGTTGAAAAGTTGAGGTAAGTATGGCTAATTTCGCTGGAAATAATATTATGTTTTATTTGTGGTCACAAATTGTTGTGTTGTATGCTTGTGAATAAAATATGTATTTAACTGGGCGAAAAATTCAGCAAAATGCAAAAATTGAAGGTGTGATTATTAGATTTGCAATGTATTAGGTTGATCCAAAAGTTCTTGGGCACCTTGAAAAAATTTATTTTCGATTTTTTATTAACGTGTTAATATTTTAGCATGATGTTTATCATTCCAATGTTTGCAGATCTAATTCAGAGGAGATATCACTCGAAGTCACATCAACAAAACAGCTCTCCAAAATCTTTATTCAACAAAATAATCTCCCTCAACATCAACAACATTTTGCCATCTTTCAGGCAATCTCCCAATACCTTTAACAAAGAATCTAATCGGTTTCGAATCAAAATAAACTTGCAGATCTGTTAAAATTGCTTCTTCTGTTGCGTATTCTTTGCCAGCCAAAAAGTGCTGCATCGAGCGAAACGACGAAAAAGAAGCGAATAAAAAATCGAAAATAAATTTTTTCAAGGTGCCCAAGAACTTTTGGATCAACCTAATAGTTGGTAAAAAATTGAGTTAGAGTGGGTCTACGAACTGTGTGAACAACCTAATAATTTCCGTAAATTAACTTTCAGATGGTTTGATTAATCAGAGAAAGTTCGATTTTTGACGCTACTTGCATATGACCCCCAAATCAACTTTTTTTAAAAGTGTTTTTAAACACCCTATATCGACACAAAATCGCCTCAGGAGTTCAAAAAAGGCATTATTTTTGAGTTTTAGTCTATGAAAAATCGAGTTTTGGGCATTTTTAAATCTCGACCATATGACGGTTTTACCCTGTTTTTCAACATGGGACTTGGCAAAAAGTACCTCTAAATGCATTTTTGATCGAGAGTCTTGCTCGGAATTATGTCTAAGGTAAGCGAGTGCGCGCATCTCTAACCGACCAAGCCCCCTGAAGGGGGCGCAGGGGGCTTGGTTGCTTGAGGTTGAGATGCGCACACCCACATACCTTAGACACAAATCACTGGAAAGTGACTCCGGATGCATGAAAAAGCATGCATACCAGAGTTTACTTATGCGGTAGGCCCTAGTATTCAAAACTATGTTCTTTGTTGTAAATAAAGAATATTTATTGACTTATTTATTGAAAATATTTATTGACCAGAACCTGAAAATAATGTCTTTTTCGAACTCCTGAGGCGATTTTAGGTCGATATAAGGTGTTTGGGAACATTTAAAACAAACTTGATTTGGGGGTGGGGGTATATGCAAGTAGCTTTTTCTGCAAGTAGCACAAGTAGATTTTTTATTTCTTTAAAAGAAAATAAAAAGTAGTCAAATTTTTTAATTTCTGTTAAATTAAAAATTAAAATCCAACAAAAGCCCAGAAGCTTTGGGGTCAAATTGTTTTAGCTTGAATTTTTGTGATATTTGCTTGTTGTCTTGTGAGTCTTTGCGCTAGTTCTGTTGCATTTTTACGGTGATCATTTTGCTATATTGAACTCGCAATTTTCTATAGAAAGTCGGCCAGGAATATGACAAACCAAGTGTCCTCCAAATTCCAGTACCAGGAAAACAGCTGGTTTCACCTTTTATGCTGTAATTTCTGCGTGACTTTCGAAGAATTTTTGTGCTGATTTTCCGCTCATCTAGTAGCGCTGAGTTTTCTCTACAAGTATTGACCAAGCGTGAAGCAGTTATAGACAGCTATGACGTGCTTTTGAACTAATTTAAGTGGAAATTTGACAGGTCAGAAAATGGTGGGTTTGTGAGTTGGACGCTGGTTGCCCAAGTCCAAGTCACTTACATACATTTATTCGAGAGAGCAGATCCTGGCTGTCCTTTTGACATATTACATTGATAGACGCAGTCGTGAAATGAGTGATGTCTGCATCTTGGTAGATTTCGCATAAAAAGATATTTGCACGATGGAAATAAATCTTACATAGGGGGTTTACATAGGGTGAATAGCTTAACGGGCTTAGCTGGGTATATGCAAAATATATAAACACGACAGTAGAGGGGAAACGGGTAAGAGTCTAAGACAGCGGTAGCAGGATTATTTGTGAAATAGAGATACAAAAAAAATATTTACAAACACTTAAAAAAAATACACACTTTTTAAAAATTTTCAACAAAACGCCCCCAACTTTTAAAATTATACTTCGAAATCTTTATTTTTTGAAGCTCACAACTAATAAGTAATGGATAAGATGTCACTTGTTGACGAAAAACAAACCAAATTTTACTTTTGTTCGCAAAATGTACTCAATGTTATGTATTCTACATATAACCATTCCTCCACGCTTTGGGCGCCGACCCGGGCGGCGGACCTTTCCAAAATCGGCGCTGTGAGCCTGGCGCCTAACTCTTTGAAATAAGCGGCGCCGGAGTAAAGACTTTTTGACTTTTTCGATTTGTCGTGCATTTAATCAAAACACTTTATTTGTCAACAAACATTCAACAGTTATTGATCAGGCGGATATTCGCCGTCGTACTCGAAGCCTAATTCCCACTTCTGCGGTCAAATGTCGATGCCTCGCTCATAAAATTCTGGTGTCTTTGATGCAATCCAAGCTTTCACGTCATCGGCGACTTCGTTAAATGTTCTGTAAACCTTCCCGCGTTGCCAGTTGCTGAGCGAACGATTCAAATGGTAATCGGTAGGCGCTTCAGTAGGCGAGTAGGGTGGCAGTCCAAAAATCTGGACTGCCTCTTTATATTAAGACTAGGTAATGATGCAATCCAAGCTTTCACGTCATCGGCGACTTCGTTAAATGTTCTGTAAACCTTCCCGCGTTGCCAGTTGTTGAGCGAACGATTCAAATGGTAATCGGTAGGCGCTTCAGTAGGCGAGTAAGGCGAGACTGTTTGTCATGCAAAACGTTGTTGACCGTGCGCTCAGACAAATAAATTTCATTGGAATTACAAACTAGAATACTTGAAGAAGTCTCAGTTTGAACTTGCTGAATTCTTTCAAGCAGTGGTCGTTTATTTTAACCTCCTGGAGACATGGTCGTTTATTAGAGAGTGGTCATTAATTACAGAGTGGTCTTTTATTTTTCAACCATCCTGGAGACATGGTCGTTTATTAGAGAGTGGTCGTTAATTACAGAGTGGTCTTTATTTTCAACCATCCTGGAGACATGGTCGTTTATTAGAGAGTGGTCATTAATTACAGAGTGGTCTTTTATTTTTCAACCATCCTGGAGACATGGTCGTTTATTAGAGAGTGGTCGTTAATTACAGAGTGGTCTTTTATTTTTCAACCATCCTGGAGACATGGTCGTTTATTAGAGAGTGGTCATTAATTACAGAGTGGTCTTTTATTTTTCAACCATCCTGGAGACATGGTCGTTTATTAGAGAGTGGTCATTAATTACAGAGTGGTCTTTTATTTTTCAACCATCCTGGAGACATGGTCGTTTATTAGAGAGTGGTCATTAATTACAGAGTGGTCTTTTATTTTCAACCATCCTGGAGACATGGTCGTTTATTAGAGAGTGATCGTTAATTACAGAGTGGTCTTTTATTTTTCAACCATCCTGGAGACATGGTCGTTTATTAGAGAGTGGTCGTTAATTACAGAGTGGTATTTTATTAAAGAATATACGGTAATTATGAGACAACCCAATAACAACTTTCCTTTCAAGACAATAGAAACTCGTTTTGCCGAATTGGAGTGAGCCTATAAGTCATAAATAAAAAAAAGAGGGTATAAAGTAGGTTATAGAAAAAGGGCATCAAGGTTTGAGTATATTTCACCTTGGTTCCCTCACAGTAAGAGGTAAATTTAGTCAAATCTTTTTGGCCAAAAACTGTATTCTTTCACACAAACATATTTTCTTCACCTTGAAGGCCCTAAAAACATGAACAAGTGCTGAAAAAAAAACTTCTTCAAAAAAAGTTAGTAAAATGTACTTTGGCACAATCTTTTTACGTCCCAAAAGATGACTTTATAGTAAAGACGCTCTAGACAAAACAAACACACACAATGTTTAACTATCAATATATTAAATGAACCTTTACTAAAGTGTTGTTTTTGTTAGACATGCAAACCTTTTGCCTTTGAGATGAAAAATGAAAATAAATCAAAGAGTTTTTGTTATAAAAACTAATCATACCACAATATTGCGTTCCAGTGAAGTCACTGAAACATGAGCTAAGCAGCACTAGCAGAGGCGTAGCCAGAAATTTCTGACGGGTGGAGGGGGGAGGTGAGAGGTGGGCTAATGCCCCCCTACCCAGAGCTCATTCGAGTATTATGGTGTTTTTTAATAAACAATTTTTTCCAAAAAATCTGACCGTCGGGGCCTATAGCCCCATCAGCGCCCCTTTCTGGTTACGCCCATGTCTAGGAGTTAAGTATGCGTATATCACCCTTTTTGCTGTTTGACTCTTTTGAAATGGCAAATAACCACAAAAAAAAAGTTTAAAAGCTTTTCTTCATTGATTAGGCCACCAGCAGCTGTCTGTCAAGCACATGCACTCATTATTTGTTTGAAGTGTTCTCCCTTTCCTCCTTAGGCAATAATACTTCAACTGCCAACAAGTATGCGCATTCTTCTAAAAGAGCCTCCCTTAGCAGAGCTTATTTTAAATTGCCCTTAAAGCATTAGCACAAGCAAATACTACTAATTGTGCAAATGGATAAAAACGAAAAAAGTAAACTAAAATTTTATCTATCCGGCTTTCTTAAAAAAAACCTTTAAAACACACGTTTTGTAATTATGGACCAGACCTTGTTACCTCAATTTTTCCACCATTCTAGTTTTGGGCTCATTTGAAAAGGATTAAATTCTGAGTAAGTTTACTTTCTACAGACCTGTTTTTTCAGATTTGGATCTCGAGATATGACCAATTTGAAATTCGGCCCATGTCGAATGCCTGGCATGGGATTATTTTCTTTCTTGAGCAAAAAGTTTTAATTTTTATAACAGCACCCACACACATAATAAACCGTTCTTCGCAGAATTAAGCTAGAGTCCTATCGGTGTTATCGGTTTCTGCTTGCTGCCATATTTTTGTGGAAAAAATATGCGATTCGAAGCAGAATTTTTTTTGTCTCGAGATGTATACTCAATCGAGTCGTGACTGCACATCACTTAAAAATGACTCTTAGTTTAAAAACTACATTTGCTAGTGATTGATAGCTAAAACCAGTTTTTTTTCTAAATTGAAAAAAAAACGTTTTTATCAGGAAAAAACCAATTTCTATATACGCGCGTTCATTTTACACGTTCATTTAAGATGCGTAAAGCAGTTTTCGTAGTGCAAATTTTTTATATTTTGATTTTGTGACGATTAAGCATTCAAATTGTTTCACATTTTGTTAAAGCAAAACTTTGAGTTTCTTTCAATGACTAATTCATTCAAGTAGATTATATAAATGTCGGAAGAACATTTAGCCATATAAAAATAAGAGACATTCAGAAGAAGTATATTTGTACTTGGAAGAAGATGTAAGCTTGGTCACGAAATGTGAATACAAAGTAGGTTATCATGCCTACCTTGCCGATAATAATTTTGCATGTGTTTTATTTTTTACCACATATCTTTTATACTAGAAAAAAAGTTAATAAAAGTAAGGTTTTTCATCTAGTTCTAGTCCTAGGACTAGTAGTCCTGTAAACTTAGCTTTTGAACAGGAACTAACCTATAGAAGATTTCAGAATCTCAAGAATTCGTCCTTTGGATAAAGTAACTGTTTTTAATAACAAGTTACTCTATTCAAACCCCTATACCTCTGATTTTCAAAAAAATTAAAAAACAGCTTAAATCAAAAAATTTAAAAGTTAATTAAAAAAATAAAGTTTTTGCAAAAAATCAATGTTTATACAAATTGTGTATAAAAATGAGCGCCGCCGCCTCCGCCGCCGCCGGCTTTCCGAAAATTTCGCCGCCGCCGCCGGCGCCGGAAAACTTGCCGCCGGCGCTCCGCCGGCGGATAACCAGCGGAGGGCGAATTGGATAGGACGGCGAAAGTTGGAATTATTAAGCCATTCAACAAAACAAAAAGCCACCAATCTTTCTGCACCTTAAGGGATTACTGGAAATATCTCATTTCATACATCATTGTCTGATTATATTTTCAAATATTCAAGAGAATGGCTGACAGAAGCATTACGCAGGGAGCTAATAAGACGTTTCATTGACGTCATAACTTCTGGATATCGCAACCTCTACTGCAGACGTGAGACGTTGTTAGACCCTTCTGTTTGTTTGGATTTGATTCAATAAAGTCATTTGGTAGAAAAATTATCCTGGATTCATTTATGTTTAAAAGAATTCCTTATAAGTTATAACGAATGCGAAGCATGAAAACACCAAATCCCAAAAAAACACCATAATACTCGAAAACGGTGTAGGTGAAATGAGCTCTGGGTAGGGGACATTAGCCCACCTCCCACCAGCATACCTTGTCTGTGTCTTTTTTCTCTTGTTCACACTGACAGTCTTGAAAATCTTCTGCCACCAACAAAAATCTTGCCGAATGGTTAAAAAATGCAACAGTTATGATCAAAACAAAGAGTTCGACAAAGATGGACCACCCTGTATTTACTATGAAATTACGTATTAAAATCAATTCTTTTTCTATAGAAAATTAGTTTCATAATAAGTGTGTTGGAATAATTATATAACTTATAGATGATAAATGTTCTTTCATAATAGTTTTTATATTTTGGTGCATGAAAATTGCTTATAACCAGGGCTCTTATGTGTCCTGATTTCTCAGATTTGTCCTGATTTTCGGACCCAAAATCTGAGAAAAATTCAATGTGAAATGTCCTGATTTCTGTACAATGTCCTGATTCTGTCCTGATTTTGAAAAATTCCAACTTTTGTATTATATTTTTCAAATTTGCGCCAAAACACACGCGATAAACAGCGCTTGAGAAAAGTGATCAAATCGAAATCATTTTTTAATTTTTTGGTCGCTTGCTGTTTTGTGTGTTTTAAGTTTTTGTCATCTCGCTTGATTTTGATTGCGTTTATTCGCTTGTTTCCAGATAATTTGCTAACCGATGGAGCTAAAAAGAGCAAATAAGTACCGAGACGAATATGCAAGGGAATTTTAAGGAATCCGTAAAGGCAAAGACGATTTTCACGCACACTGTGTGCCATGCAACAACGAAATCAATCTGGCAGGAACGGGCAAGACCGCGATTTCTCTTCATCAAAAGACATCGAAACATGTTCAAAGTGTGAAAGTGGGTTTTTGAATAGTATTAATAACTTTTGAGGTTCAAACTTATAATTTTTTTTAATTTTAAGGCAACCTCAATGTCAAAGTCAAACTTCATGCCAAGCTGATCTGTGCCGACTGCTAATGATGACAAGACTGCCGCTGCCGAAGGTGCTTGGGCTTTTCACACCGCGTCTCACAATCAAGCGTTCGCCTCATCTGACTGCTGTTCGTCTGATGCTCTGTTCCGCACAATGTTTTCAGACTCAGATATTGCCAAGAAGTTCGGATGTGGACAATTCAAAACAAAAGCGATCCTGACTGGTTTGTTTATTTGATATTTTATTCATGGTGTTTCACAAGTATTAGGTTGATCCAAAAGTTCTTGGGCACCTTGAAAAAAATTTATTTTCGATTTTTTATTAACGTGTTAATATTTTAGCATGATGTTTATCATTCCAATGTTTGCAGATCTAATTCAGAGGAGATATCACTCGAAGTCACATCAACAAAACAGCTCTCCAAAATATCACCAGTGCGAAATCTTGCGAACCAAAAATGACATGTACTCTTGTTCATCGATTCAATTCCATACACATCGCAAATTCTCTTAGTAGCCTCTCGTTCTGAGTGCCCTTCATGAAACAAAAACAGCAGAATGTGGCGTAAATGATCGTCTGTCATCTAAAAAAGACAGATGAGATGAAACGACGAAAAAGAAGCGAATAAAAAATCGAAAATAAATTTTTTCAAGGTGCCCAAGAACTTTTGGATCAACCTAATATTTAGGTGTGTTGGCTCCTTTTTCTGTGGAATCTTTTCTGATGGAATTAGACAGCCAGCCATTTTCAGCTTTACTTGCTGCTTTTTAGGTCAATTGTGAGACAATACCTCTTTAAAAATGTGTTATAAGTTATAACACATTTTTAAAATAGAACCAAAATTAGGTTTTACATAAAGTAACTACAAAAAGGTCCCAAATAGTAGCACGTTTATTTTCTATCAGCATTAATCACAGAGTCAGTTTCCAGCAATTTGTGTTCACAAGAGCAGCAATTGACATTTGCAAGCAAGCAAGAAGAAAATGCATGAAACGATAGGTCCTCTAGAACCAAATTAGCAATGCATGTATTTCATCCAATAAGACATTTTTACGCCAATCCCCACATTTACGAAATTATTTTGGCGGTGGCGTTAGAATAGTTTGGTGGTGGTCCACAAGTAACAAATAAAAACATCCACCTTATTTAAGTGAAGATGACCTCATAGAAATCTTAGTGTTTTTCTTGCTGTCCACATCACTTTGTTTTGCTTCTTGTGCTTCCTGCTATCGAGCGGTAGAAGCAAGTCTATCAACTGAAAACATCTCAAAGTTTAGACATCTTCTACTTAACACAAAAATGCAATCAGTTAATAGTGTACCAGGAAGTAGTGTGAATCAGAGCACTGTTTTGTAGTATCTTTTAATCCGTTATCTCCAAACACTTTTCTTAATTACTACTGCTCCAATATATCCTCCTTTACTTAATAACAGCCGCTCTTTTGTCCAATTCCTCCATTTAGTATTATTTATTTTGTTCTGTTATGTTGTTAAGATATGCTTAATGTATGCTCAATATTATTCTAAGTATGTTTTCAGTCTTGGAAGAAGACAGCAGCTAAATGACTATTATACTTTCCCGAATGTTGTTCACACTTCTACTTCTCCATTTGACCTTTTCCATGATTGCTACAGCTGCGTATATTGATTATTCGGGTAAATATAAATTTTTGTTACAAAACTCTTTTTGCATTTCCTATTAAATTAATCTTCAATAGAACTAACCTCTAGGGGACGAAAAAAATCTTCGTTAGACCAAAGATTTTGTAGCATTAACGGTATACCTAGATCATTTTTCTGAAGAAATTAGTTATATTAAATCAACGGTATGTCATATTGTAGTTTAACTGTAATATTTGAAGTTTATTTTTCGACCACCTGAAAATCTGAATTTTTATCGATTTCTGAAAATTTTCTGAACCATAAAAGCTTTTTAGTTAGCAAACCTGTGCAGCTAGACTTAGGATTGTACGGCGAACACGATGGTGTGGGTCGTTTCTGCTTCAATAACGGTCCAAGTGGGTGAAAATTACAAATTTAGACGCTCACAAGAGCAATGGAAATGCGCTTTTAAAATGCGCATATTTGACTTTTTATTTTTGTTAGGTGCCGTATTAGTTCGGTCTCCTTGACTTCGAGCACTTATATCTCAGTTTAGAGCAAAAATTTTCGACCCGTGCCATCATGTTCAGCGTAAAGTTCTGAGCCCAGCTGCACAGCCGTAACCGACGTGTTGATATACAACACAATAAACAGCTTCGTAGAACATTTTTCACGCTCTGTTGTATTAAAGCTCAAAGTTGAAGTTTTATTTATCAGAGAGTAAGGGGTCTTTTTCACAAAAATACTTATATATATATTCATTTGGCGCTACCGGGTATACCCCCAAACGAAATTTTTTTTGAACTTTTTCAAAACAACATTTTAACCATTTTTAAACATTTCCTAGACGTTCAACACGATAAAAAAGGTGTTTTCACCTACTTTTTTCTATGAAAAGTCGATTTTTTTTAATCTTGAATTTTGGTATTTTTAGTTGATTTCTGTTCATTATGACTTAGTAAATCAGATGTTGAGGGTACCTTGACCCCAAAAAGATGGAATTTGAACACAGTTTTGTTAACTGGAGCCTACCGCATAAAGAAACTCTGGTATGCATACATTTTTTATGCATCCAGAGTCACTTAAGGTCTAATGTATCTCAACGCATCTCAACCCCAAGCAACCAAGCCCCCTGCGCCCCCGAAAGGGGGGAGGGTGGGCAGGGGGTTTGGTTGGTTAGAGATGCGCGCACTCACTTACCTTAGACATAATTCCGAGCAAGACTATTGTTCAAAAATGCATTTAGAGGCTCTTTTTGCCCAGCTCCAGTGACCAAAACATGGTAAAACAGCCAAATGGTCGAAATTTCAAAATGCCCAAAACTCAATTTTTTATTGACCAGAACACAAAAATAATTTTTTTTTGAACTTCTGAGGTGATTTTAGGTTAATATAGGGTGTTTGGAAACACTTAAAAAAATTTCATTTGGGGGGGGGGTATACTCCGGTAGGGTCATTTATTTTTAGATATTTTTACAACAATTTTCGAAATATCTTGTAGATTATGAACTCTTGTGTCACGGCCTTTTGAAACCCTTAAAAAGCTAAATTTAAGCTTCAAGCAAAATTTTGCGATAAATTTGAAAATGCCATCATATTTGACTAGAAAAACAAGTCGCGGATAAAAAATTGCTTCAAGCTTCCTTAAATGTAGTTTTACGTTGAATTGAATAAAAAAGTAACTATTTGACTTGTCCGGAAGTGGGATTGGACTCGTGACTTAAAGAAAAATCGCCTTTCTTGCTATGTAAATAGTGTGACCAAAAAGTTTAATACTGAGCCATACAAACACGCTTAAAAATTGCACCTTTTCGGGCTTTTAAAAAGACCGTGAGTGAAGCTCAAAAATTGCAATGGCTATGATTACGCCTTTCGTTTTTAGCTAATAGCCAAATATAAAAAAAAATTCAGTTGTCTATCGAGTCTTTCGAAAGCATATTAGGCTTGAAAGATTGTAGTAATCTTTTTTGATTCAAACAACTTGAATTTGTTTTTAAATATTTAAATACTTCAATACTACTTTCATTATACCTCAGGTGCCATAAGTGGTGAAACAGACAACATGAACGCCCCGCAGTCAGGTTAACTTTCTCTGCTTTTGCTCTTGTCGTAATTAACTTTTTCTATTGTTAGGTTGGCTGATTAGGAAATTCTACAATCGCTCCCCTCCTATAGCTTATGACAGTAATGATCAGAAAGGAAATATGGTTTGGATGTACTCTGACAATACCAATTCTAAACCTGAGCTCAGAGGGTAACTCTTTGTATACATTCATTAATATTTAAATAATCTTACAGGTACAACAATTTAAGGAGTTCCCTACCCTCATCCGACTGGCTCCAGGCTGAAAAAAGAGTTGAGAAAAGAGCAATGTTTAGGCTTGGCAAGCGGGCAATGTTCAGACTGGGGAAAAAATAAGGGTTAAAAATAGTGTTTTGCAGCTTGAATAGACATACATGATACTTTTGCCTGCTTTTCCTAAAATGTTTTATGTTTGTTGTGTAATTTTTAACTGCTTATTTTACAATAAAAATGGCGTTATTGTTAATGCTGGATTATTCTTTATTCGGCAATGTTACGTGGATTTTCAATTATCGTAATAAGGGGATAAAGGTGAATTGTTTGCTTGTTTCAGATAAATTTTAAATAAATATTTTGGGATTTTTTGAAATTTCAACGGAAAAATTTGAACAGATATTTAAGAAATAGTTTTGTTTAATTAACCCTCTATTGCGAACCCTTAAAGGGAGTGTGATATTCGGGGTGGAATTTGACATAAAAACATAAACTTTGCGTGTTCCTAGAAATTTATTTTTTTAAATAAAATAAAATATTTTTTTTTTGCAAAATTACTCTATGCAAATGTTCCCACCGACAAATAATGGTCTATTGCACATTTGAAAACAAATAATTTTTTGATTTTTGTCTTGATCCCCCCTTTAGGATTCCTGCCTCGATTTGTGTCTGAGGTGTGTACAGGGTGTTTTTTTATTCCCCGATTTTAAATTGCAAAATTATATTAGGTTTTTCATCCATTTTTAAAAATCTTTTTTTTGTTAGAAAGCTGAAGTTCTAGGAATTTTTCTGGTTCTTACAGTTTTTACATATGACGTCAAAATTTGGGTTATTTGAGTCTCCAAAGTTATGATCGGTTTTCGGGTAATTCTTGAAATACGCAGAAATTTTTTAAATTTTGTATGTAAGCGAACAGACTTACTTGCGAAATGATTCCAAGCAAAGTTCATAATCAGAAACGCATAAAGAAACTTTCTTTGCCAAGCTGTAGGGACCACAAGATGGTAGAATAGAATACCTTTTGACCAATAATTCACATTATTGTTTTAGCTTTTTCGGGTATCTTAGTTTCGTTTTAGATTGGTTAACGTTGGTCCTCCGAAGCAAAAAGTCAAATTTTGATCACAAATTTATTTTCACAAAATTGTTTTCCCACTTATGTTTTTGAGATTTCTATCGTTTTCAGTGCCTAAAACATGCTCAGACCATGATAAAATAAGGTTTTGGTTGTGTACAAAAAGTGTAGTATCTTAGCCAAAAAATTTGAAATAAGAATTATTTTTAAACATTATTATGTAAGTATTGTTTGCTTGAATATAATATTGAGATGACTACTTGAATGCAAAATTAAATGTTATTAAAAAAGTCACAAGTGTGACTATTTAACGTACATGTTCTTCAGCTGATTCTCCTGGCAAGCCTGGATTTAAAGCCAAACTTAACTTTTAACAATGCTAAGGCCAGCGCTGACGATAATATATATAGGTGATGAATTACTTCAAATGTATACTTGCTGTATGATTCACTTGGCACGATTAATATTTCAAACTTAATGCCGACTAGATGACTAATGAAAAAAAATTTCCACAAGAGTGATTCAATACGATGCAAAAGTTAGCTTATTTTAATTACGTCTCGCAAAGAAATGAAATTAAATCAAGGCAAGTGCATTAACGGCTATTATAAAAGATTTCGAGAAGGAGAAAAGAAAGTAATTCGCATGAAGATTATAAACAACAGATCAAAGTAATGAAATCCTCGATAGGTCTTTAAAGTCAAAAATTCGATTTTATGGACATAACGAAAACAATAAAATTTTTATTTAAAACCTCAAAATGTTTGAACAGGTCTTTACTCTCACCATATCAGTTTCATTCCTCTAATACCGAATGAGTATTGCGGAAAATAGATCAATGAAGTATGACTGTACACTCATATAAATTTTTGTAAATAAGAAAAGACAAATTTTTCTGCCAAGTCTCTCCTCATATTGATATTTGTTTTAATTTATGCAGTTCCAAAATTGTTTATAGTGGTTACAGGCACTCAACTAGTAAATTTACTAGTAGAGTGCCTGTAACTATATATTTTTTGCGGAAATCAAATAAACTAGTCAAATTAAATAGAGAAATGTGTTCCAGAATCAAAATGATGTCATGACGAATAAATTTTTATAGTAGTTGTACTTTAGTATAACAAACTGTTGTAGAGCAAAGTAGAAAAGTTAAGTAGTTGTTGTGTGGAAATAATATTCGTAACTATTATTGTCTTGACACGACATCGAGTCTTCTGTTGACTCGTGTCGTCTATTGTTATTTGTTATCATTCGTTCCGCTGTTATAAATCTTGTTGGTTCGCTCTGCTATCTCTCTCTCAAGCTCTCCAGAACACAACAATTGGCGCAGTCGGCAGGATTCGAACCTACGCGGGCAAAGCCCAATTGATTTCCAAATGGGAGACGTTGATATTGAAAGAGCCCCATATGAGTATTGATGCACACGAGCTGTTTGGATTGGTCATCAAGCTGTACTTGGAGATAGGCATCACTGAGATCGATGAGGGAGAAGTATTTGGCACCTTGAAGTCGATCAAAGATATCGTCTGGAAGAGGTAGAGGATGACGATTGAGTTCCAGAGCATTATTGCACAGATCCC